>CM046336.1:33891701-34191132 GCA_025403435.1 Artocarpus heterophyllus
TTAGAAAAATAAAAGATTCGCAGAGATTTTTTCTTGGGAGTTTGGCCTGCCGAATGACGTGGTCGGCCTGCTGAACTGGCCTGTTCGGCCTGCCGATTAGTGGGAGATAAGATTATGCATTTTCACAAGGATCTTATCAGATATTGATCCGAACTTGATTCTGTTTTGAGTTTTTGAGACCTAATCTGATATGGACTGACCCCAGGACCAATAACTATATAAAGGGAGTGAGTCTTATGATTTACTCAGATCAATTTAAGAGATTAAGAGTGATACTCTTCTAGTGAGCAGCTGAAAACTCCTTGAGAGCTTTTGTTCACAAATCACGAACACTAGCTTTGGGTTCTCTCTATTGGTTGGAAGGAGAGTCACCGGTGGAAGAGTTGTACGTGTGAGCCCACACTCACTCCAATTGTGGATAGAGAATAGCAAAGAAGACCAGTTGGTTGAGGCTCTTCTGGAACTGCTCTTCTCTACACAAGTTGCGGAGGTTCTTCGGCACACTGAGGTTAGTAAGATCTGTTTAATTTATACATATAACATATCAAACTTGTGTTTTGGAAATTACTCTGATGAAATTTTTTTAAAAATTCCGCTACGTACTTTGTTTCCAACAATATTAATCAAGGGGGGATTTGTGTTCCTAATTGAATTTGGCATGACTCCCCTAGGAGCTTGTTGAATTCCGAGTTGGGAATTATCGTTGTAAGGTTGTGATATTTTCAAGGTTTTCATACTTAAACACATTTGTATGTTTTTACATGATTATGTTATCTTACTAAATTATTATATGTTTGCTTATGTTTGGTATATGATTCTTTATTGTAGATTAAAAATGTCTAAAAATGCTTTATCATCGATACTCCAGTGAGAATTATAATGACTGGAAATAGAATTTGAACATTGTCCTGTCCTTTGAGAAACTGAAATTTGTGCTGACGACCCCTTGTCCTAGTAAACCTACAGGAGACTCCACTAATGAACAATGCCAACCATAAGATCACTGGAAAGATGCAAATGATTAGGCCCACTGCTATGTTATGACCAACATGAATAACATGTTGCAGGCTCAACATGAGGATTATGAGACTGCTAAGCAGATCTTGGATAATCTAGAAGACATGTTTGAAGGCTAGGCCCTAACAAAACAACAAGGGGCGCTTTGAAAACTCTTAAACTATAAAGGAGCACATGATGTTGGTCATGGGTTTCCTCGCTGAGGCACAAAGCAATAGAGCTAACATTGATGCTGAAACTCAGATGACTATGGTCTTTGAGACTCTATCAAAGGAATTTATTCCGTATAGAGCTACTTTTAATTTGAGCTACTTTTAACAGAGTTAATGAAACAGTTACAGGAGTTTGGACTGCTGATCAGGTAATCGACTACAGGTGGCAAGGCCAACATGGTAGGTGGTTTTGGTTCTAATCCTAACCTTGGGAATGGAAAGAAGCAATATGCCAAGAATAGAAAGTCTTCTATTCTTGCTAACAACAAGAGCAAGAAGAAGAAGAAAAAGAGCCCGAAGAAGCTAAAGTGCTTCTTCTACAGGAAGGTAGGGCACATAAACAAGCATTGCAAGGACTTCCTTTCCAAAGGAGGTAGATGTGATCTTCTGTATTTAAAAACTTGTTTGGTTGAGGAATCTAGTGACATTCAGGTCATAGATTCCAGTGCAGTTAATCATGTTTGTGTTTCTCTATAGGAATTCAAAGAAACGAGAAGTCTGCTATATGAAGACTTTATGCTTCGGATGGACGATGGATCCTTGATCTTAGCAGAAGCAGTGAGAGATATCCACATTTATTTTGATAATTATAGGAATTTAATTTTGCTAGATTGTTATTATGTTCCAAAAATTTTAGAGTAATTTAATTTCTATAGCTTGTTTATTTAAAAAATCCTATTTGGTTTCTTTTAATAATTAAGTAGTGATTCATAAAAACAAATCTTTTATCTGTTCTAGATGGATGCAAAATAATCTATATTTTATCAAACCTAAGATGGACTTACTACTTAATGCTGAGATGAATGATAATAACTCTAAAAGACTTAAAACTTCTCACTCTAATAAGACTTATCTTTGGCATTTGCGCCATGGTCATATTTACCTAAATAGGATTCAAAGGTTAGTAAGGGATGGACATTTAAGTCACTTAAAGGTGGAATCTATACCTAATTGTGAATTTTGTTTGGAGGATAAAATGACCAAAAGACCATTCGAGTCTAAGGACAATTGGATCGGAGGGGTTTTAGAACTTGTGCTTAGTGATGTTTGCGGACCAATGAACATCGGGCACGAGGAGGGTATGAGTACTTTGTCACTTTTATTGACAATTACTCATGGTATAGGTATGTGTACCTGATGCACCACAAAACCAAAACTTTTGACAAGTTTAGGGAGTTTCAGGCTAAAGTGGAAAAGTAATTAGGTAAACCCATAAAGGCACTTGATCTGATCAAGGTAGTGAGTACCTTTTTGATGAGTTCTTAAGACACTTATTAGAGAAAAGGACTTTATTCTATTTGATTGCACCAGGCATTACGTAGCAGAATGGCATGGCAAAGAGAAGAAATAGGACTACATTAGACATGGTTAGGTCCATGATAAGTCACTCATCATTGCCTTTGTTCTTTTCAGGATATATACTACAAACTGCATGTTATCTTTTAAACAATGTGCCTTCAAAATTGGTTCGTAAAGTTCCTCACGAGTTATGGACGGGTAAGAAGACATCCTTAAACCATATTCAAATATGGGTATATTTGGCTCATGTCCTGTTTAAGGATGCGAATAAGTTGGAAGCACGTTCGGAAGTTTTTGTGTTTGTAGGATATCCAAAAGGGACTAAAGGTGGTTATTTCTATAATCCAAAGGAAAATAAAGTCGTGGTTTCAACTAATGCAACTTTCCTTGAGGAGAGTTACATGAACGACTGTAAGCCTCAAAGTAAAGTGCTGCTTAAGGAGTTAAGGAGTGAAACAATCACTTTGGAGGCTTCGAATGAAACTGTTCCAATTAGTGTAGAAAACCAAACGAACCTGAACAACAACCTAAGGGGCTTCATGTAGGAAACAATGGTGATTTCAAGTTAGAGGACTAGGATAATACTATTGTGATGAGAATCACTTATGACAATTATCCATGCAACACTCTCATAGGGGGTCGATCCAATACATCATTTCTTAAATATGTATCTATGAGTTGACTTAATATTTCATACATATGATTAGTAAAACATAATCATCAGCCAAACTTCATAATAGCCTTTATTCATTATTATACTAATAATAATGACCGACTAAGGATAATTTAGAATAGAATTCAATTTTCACCTAAGAGTTTTACTATCAAGTCACATACTTGATGACCTTAGGTATAATTAACTATTCATGGAATTAGAATAAAAAACAATAATGAAAATGCCTCTTTATAATAAAATGCTAATGTAACAAAGTCAAAATGTGGTCACTACATAATTGGCCGAGGGCACATCAAACAGAACACATAACCTGACTACAATCGAAAGTCATCCTTGTCAGACTAGAAGCTGGAATCTGTGTAACCACTTACAATAAGCTCATCTTCCTTTCCTCCATGCAGTAAGAATGCATCCTTAGTTCTTCTCAAATATTTAAGGATATTCTTGACTGCTGTCCAGTGACTTTCACCTAGATCTGATTAGTATCTGCTGGTTATGCTTAAAGCATATGAGACATCAGGTCGAGTACATAACATTGCATACATGATAGATCTAATGGTAGAAGCATATGAAATCTTATTCATGTGGTCTCGGTCATCCTGTGTCATTGGACATTGAGTCTTGTTGAGACTAATTCCATGTGACATTGGCAAGAATCCTGTCTTAGAATCTTACATACTAAACCTATTTAATACCTTGTCAATATATGTACTCTGACTTAGGCTAATAAGCCTCTTAGATCTATCCCTATAGATCTTGATGCCTTGAATATAGGCAGTTTCACCTAAGTCTTTTATTGAGAAACAATTTCCCAACCATGATTTAACATTTTGTAGAGTAGGGATATAGTTTCCAATGAGTAATATGTCATCAACATATAGCACTAGAAAGACTATTGCACTCCCACTAACCTTCTTGTAAACACAAGGCTCATCTTCATTTTTAATGAAACCAAACTCTTTGATTGCTTCATCAAAACAAAGATTCCAACTCCAAGATGCTTGCTTCAATCCATAAATGGATCTTTGAAGCTTGCAAACCTTTCCAGAATTCTCAAGACTAACAAAACCCTTGGGTTGTGTCATACATACATCCTCAAGTAGGTTTCTATAATGAAACGCTATTTTGGCATCCATTTGCCAAATCTTATAATCATTGTATGCAGCTATGGTGAGGAGAATCTAAATGGATTTAAGCATAGCAATTGGTGAAAAAGTTTCATCATAGTCTATACCATGTGTTTGCTTGAAACCTTTTACAACTAGTTCTGCATTAAAGGTATGCATATTGCCATCCATGTCTATTTTCTTTTTGAAAACCTATTTGCACCCAATAGTCTTTAAACCATCAGGAGGATCAATCAAAGTCCACACTTGATTATCATACATGGATTGCATCTCTGACTTCATGACTTCTAGCCATTTATCACAGTCAGGGCTATTCATGGCCTCTTGGTAGGATGTGGGCTCATTTTGATCCACAATCATCACATCATTATTATCAGTTAATAGAAATCCATATCTCTTAGGGCTCTGACATGTCCTACCAGACCTTCTCGGGCCTTGTGCTACTTGTGTAGGCTCAACAACTACTTGTTGGTCTAGTTGAGTTTCCACAGGTGGTTCAATGCTATTTTGTGGTTCTTGAATTTCTTCAAGTTGAACTTTACTCCCACTGGTTCCTTTAGAAATGAATTCTTTTTCTAGAAAGACACCATTTCATGCAACAAGCACTTTGTTCTCAGAAGCATTGTAGAAGTAATATCCTTTAGTTTCTATAGGATATCCCACAAAAAGGCATTTGTCAGATTTAGGTGCCAATTGATCTGAAATTTGACGCTTCACATAAGCCTCACATTCCCAAATCTTAAGAAAAGACAAACTAGGTGACTTCCCAGTCCACATCTCATATGGTGTCTTTTGAACCGCCTTTGATGGAACTCTGTCTAGTATGAACGCAGTAGTTTCCAGAGCATACCCCCAAAAGGATATTGGAAGATCTGACTGACTCATCATAGATCGAACCATATCCAATAAAGTTCAATTTCTCCGTTCAAACACACCATTCCATTGTGGTGATCTTGGTGGAGTTAATTGTGATACTATCCCACAATCTTTAAGATGGTAAATGAATTCTTGGTTTAAGTATTCACCACCTCGATCTGATCAAAGTGCTTTAATACTTTTACCAAGTTGATTTTGTACTTCATTTTTTAAAATTTTAAACTTTTCAAAAGATTCAGATTTTTGTTTCATTAGATATACATAGCCATATCTACTGAAATCATCTATGAAAGTAATGAAGTACTGAAAACCTCCTCTGGCAGTGGAACTTAATGGTCCACATACATCAGAATATACAAGGCCCAATAAGTCATTAACCCTTTCACTATGTCCAGTAAAAGGTGTCGTAGTCATTTTACCTAATAACAAGACTCACATACTTCAAATGATTCAAAATCAAATGAATTCAAAAGCCCATGTTGATGGAGTTTTGAAATGTGTTTCTCATTTATATGGCCCAAATGACAATGCCAAAGATAGGTAGGGTTTGAATCTTTAGATTCAAACTTCTTTGTTTTAACATTATAGATGGACTTTTCATTTTTGTTTTCAATGTTCAGAACATAAAGACCATTCGTTCATGGAGCATATCCATAGAAAATGTTATCACAGTAAATGAAGCATTTATTATTCCTAATAATAATGTCAAAATTTTCCTTGTCTAAATAAGAAACATAAATAATATTCCTACTCATAGCAGGTGCATAATAACAATTTTCTAAACTTAAAACAAGTCCACTAGGCAAAGTCAACTCATATGGTCCTATAGCTAAAACAACAACTCTTGCTCCATTCCCAACTCATTGGTCCACTTCGCCTTTAGCCAAGATTCTACTCCTCTTAAGACCCTGCACATTAGTACAAATGTGAGACCCAGATTCAGTATCTAATACCCAAGAATTAGAAGTAGATAGATTGACTTCTATAACATAAATACCTGAAGAAGTAGTCATACTACTCTTCTTCTTCTTCAGATAATCCAAATAGAGCTTATAGTTTCTTTTCCAATGACCAGGCTCATTGTAGAAAAAGCATACTCCCTCCTTTGGTGGTTTAGCCTTAGGTTCAAGATTAGGCTTGGGGTTAGGCTTAGGCTTCTTAAAGTCCTTGGGAGCCTTATTCTTGCTCTTACCCTTTCCTTTCTTTTCATACCTTTCCCTTTATTAACCATCAAAACATCTTTGGTATTCTTGATGTTCTGTGCAGCTGTCTTAAGCATCCCATGCAACTCAAAAATAGTCTTCTCCATATTATGCATGTTGTAGTTCACAACAAACCCATCATAAGCATCTGGCAAAGATTGAAGAATGATGTCAATAGCCAACTCTTGGCTAATCTCAAGACCAAGTTTCTGTAAATGATGAAGGTGACCCTTCATCTTCATAACATGAGGACTCATTGAACCGTCAACAGTCAACTTGCACGAGAGTAATGCCTTTAAGGTGGCAAACCTCTCAATTCTAGCTTTCTCTTGGAACATTTCCTTCAGATGGCCTATCATGGTATATGCCTCCATTTCCATCAATTGCTTCTGAAGCTCTGATTCCATCACTAGTAGAAATTATAGATTACACGATAGTTTAAAACCGTTGTGGTATGTTTTCATGACGGTTAAAAAACCATCATGTAATCGTCCGTTGTGGTACCAACAAAACTTTTCACGATGATTTTTTACTGTCGTGGAATCCTTATTTTGGTGGGGTTCTAGGATCTTGGGATGAGGCTACTTCGGTAGTTTTCACTAAAAACCGTCATGGAATCCTAATCTTACATGACGGTTTTTATGAAAACCATCGTGTAAGGCTAAGCTTACACAACAGTTTTTACGAAGCTAAGCTTACATGACGGTTTTTATGAAAACCATCATGTAAGCTTAGCCTTAAAGCATTGTGTAAGGCTCTGTTTCACGATGGTTTTCATAAAAACCGTTGTGAAAAAGTTGGTCTGAAGCGAAAAAAAATGACCAAAATTTTTGGTTTCCCATAATATGAATAGTTCCATATTTTCACCATTAATATAATTCCCTGACTTCATAATCACAAAATTACATTGAACTATAAAATTTTACAAAATCATATAAATATATATATTTGTTGGAAACAAAGTGCGCAGTGGAATTTTAAAATTTTTTCATCAGAGTATTTTCCAAAACACAAGTTTGACATGTTATATGTATAAATTAGACAAATCTTCCTAACCTCAGTGTGTCGAAGAACCTCCACAACCTGTGTAGAGAAGTAATGTTCCAGAAGAGCCTCAACCAACTGGTCTTCTTTGCTATTCTCTATCCACAACCGGAGTGAGTGTGGGCTCACACATACAGCTCTTCCACTGGTGACTCTCCTTCCAACCAATAGAGAGAACCCAAAGCTCGTGTTCGTGATTTGTGAACAAAAGCTCTCAGGGAGTTTTCAGATGCTCACTAGAAGAGTATCACTCTTAATCTCTCAAATCGATCTCAGTAAATCATGAGACTCACTCCCTTTTTATACCTATTGGTCCTAGGGTCAGTCCATATCAGATTAGGTCTCAAAAACTCAAAACAGAATCAAGTTCAGATCAATATCTGATAAGATCCGCGTGAAAATGCGTAATCTTATCTCTGCTGATCGGCAGGCCGAACACGTCATCCGTCAGGCCGAAATCCTGAGAAAAAATCTCCGCGAATCTTTTATTTTCCACCCGAGATTCTAAAGGATAAAGTCTCAGTTTTGATTCAAATAACCCAATAGAGAAGTTATCTGATCAAAACAAACTTTACCAAGATAATCCCTAAGAAAATAAATCAATTCACAATAATTCTACAAGTTTATCTTGTTCTAATTTCTCCAAAATTAAAACAACCGATAAACAGACAAGAATTATCTGATCGTAATAATTCAACAAGTTTATCTTGAACTAATTTCTTACAAAATTAATCCAACTGATAGACAGACATGAATTATTTGATTCTTACAAATTTTAAACCAATCTGATAAATCCGACATAAGTCACCAATTATTGGAAAAGCACGCCGTGTCATTACAGAACTTTGTGAGCTAGCAAAGGGGACCAAAATGGAACTATAAAGTTCAAGCTCTTTATAATAATGAAACCCAATATCGCAGATATACATTTCACAATTATCAACTCCAACGCTACTCCACTAAAAGCTTGGAGCTGCACTCTCGAACTTTATAGAATTATGAAGCTCGTGTAGCTAAGTCTCCATGACATATCATAGTGTATCATATCCCCATATGATCATCCATAATAGGCTTAAGGACAAGTTCTGTCTTACCTTCCTAATTTTTTTTATCTTACGTTCCATTGTCTCACCATTAGAAAACTTACCATCCAAAGATAGTATACCATTCGGTTACACCTATGTATCCAAATGGTTGAGCGCTCTAGTTTTCCAATTACAGGACAACGCATAAAAGAGGATATCATTACTCCTAAAGAGGAGCTATGGATTCCATATCTATGAATAATAAGTCTACGCTATCAAGAGTCATACCTCCAACGTACCGGCATGCATACCACTATAGAGATGTGAGAGTCACCCTTTGGCACATCAAAAGACACAAGTCGAGACAACGGACCCACTATTCATCTCAAGATTAAGATACAATACAAATGACTGTCTAAAGTGAATCGATTTGCCAAGACAGAATTATTAATCCAAATCAATTCACTTTATGTCCCGATCCAACACATCGTCACCTATGACAACGTGCCAATGTTTCTATTCGCGGAGTCCAACTCCGATGGTCAAGACAAACCATCTCCCAAAAGGGATATAGACAACATAACAATCTTTACATGAATAAAGCACCCAAATTTATTCCCTCGATTGCGGATCATATGTTTTAGACCGTCACCTTAAGAATCGTGTATTCCGTATAATCAGTCCATCATATGCCCAATTCTTAAGGTTTAGACTGACAGTCTTAGACTACTGTTTGCTTATCATACATTCAACAAATATGAACGTAAAAAGGATAAGAATTGGTATATATAAATGAATAAATTCTTTATTAATAAAAATCTCTTCAAAAATGTATTATATTTTTACTCCTTAGGGCATACATGTCTAACAATCTCCCACTTGCACTAAGTGAGTAAATACAGCAAATTTTGCATCCCCATAGCTTCCACATGCCTCTCGAAGACTCTCCCTGTAAGTGTCTTCGTAAATGGATCAGCTAAATTGCCCTCTGACGCGATCTTGCACACCGTGACATGCCCGCCCTCAACGAAGTCCTTTATCACGTGATACTTCTGATCAATATGCTTACTCTTCTTGTGAAATCTTCGTTCCTTAGCATTAGCTACTGCCACACTGTTATCACAGTACAGTGATACCGCTTTATCCATACCAGGAACTACCTCAAGATCCCCAAGGAACTTCCAGAGCCAAACTGCTTATTTCGAAGCATCACTAGCCACCACATACTCGGCCTCCATCGTTGAATCCAAAGTGCAATCTTGCTTCGCACTTCTCCAACTGATGGCACCGCCACCCAAAGTAAACGCAAACCCCGAAGTCGATTTTTTAGAATCTAGACAGGATTGAAAATCCAAATAAGTGTATCCTAGAGGAGTTAAATCCTCACCCGAATGCACAAGCATATACCCTCGAGTCCTTCTCAGGTACTTGAAAATATGCTTTACCGCAACCCAATGGTTCGGTCCTGGATCTGCCTAAAATCGACTTACAATCTCGACCGCATAGCTTATATCCAATCGAGTACAAAGCATGGCATGCATGAGACTACCCACAGCCGAAGCATAAGGCACCTTCTTCATGTATTCTCTTTCTTCATAAGACTTTGGAGAGTCTTTCTTAGAAAGAGTAATTCTAGACCTAGATGGTTGCCCACCTTTCTTGGAATCCTGCATTGCAAACTTCCTGAGAATTTTATCTATGTAGCCGGCTTGAGACAAAGCTATCATTTTGTTCTTCCTATCCCGAAAGATCTGGATACCGAGAACAAAATTAGCCTCACCTAAGTCCTTCATGTCAAACTATTTGGTCAACCATAATTTGAGCGATGACAATGCCCCAACGTCATTGCCAATTAGCAGAATGTCATCTTCATAGAGCAGTAGAAAAACTACCTTCCCATCCTTAATGTGTTTTTAAACATATGGTTCATCCACATTTTGTGAGAACCCATAAGTCTTGATCACTTGATCAAATCTTATGTTCCAAGAACGAGAAGCCTGCTTAGGTCCATAAATAGACTTTAGCAGCTCACAAACCTTACCCTTCTGATCCACGACATTGAACTCGTCTGGTTGTTCCATATAGATGGACTCATCAAGATAGCCATTCAGAAAAGCCATCTTGACATCCATCTGCCAAATCTCGTAGTCAAGAGTGGCAGCTATGGACAAGAGAATCCAGATGGACTTAAGCATGGCTACAGGCGAAAAGGTTTCCTCATAATCGATTCCTTCCTTTTACGTATAACCCTTAGCTACTAGTCTAGCCTTAAAGGTTTTGACCATTCCATCCACTCCTCTTTTCCTCTTGTAGATCCACTTACACCCTATGGGTTTTACCCCTTCGGGAAGATCCACAAGCTCCCAGACCCGATTAGTCTCCATAGACTTCATCTCAATGTTCATGGCCTCTGTCCAGAGTCTTGAATCAACATCCTCCATAGCTTCTGCGTAAGTATAAGGATCCCTATCATGTTCATCCGGTTCAGCCAAAAAGACCTCCCCATTGAACATATACCTTTCAGGTTGACGCCCGATCCTCCCACTACGCCGAAGCCCTAGAGATTGTTGTTCAAGCTTGTTTGGTTTTTCTACACCGATCGGAATGGTTTCGTTTGGAACCTCCGGAGTGAACGAATCACCCCTTAACTCCTCAAGCACCACTTTGCTTCGAGGTTTAAAGTCGTCCATGTAACTCTCCTCAAGGAAGGTTGCATTAGTTGAAACCACGACTTTATTTTCCTTTGGGTTATAAAAATAACCCCCTTTAGTCCCTTTTGGATATCCTACAAACACGCAAACTTCTGAACGTGCTTCGAACTTATTCGGATCCTTAAACAGGACATGAGCCGGACATCCCCATATGCGAATATGGTTTAAGGATGTCTTCCATCTTGTCCACAACTTGTGAGGAGCTTTAGGGACTGATTTTGAAGGCACATTGTTCAAAAGATAACATGCGATTTGTAGTGCATATCCCCAAAAGGATAAAGGTAATGATGAATAACTCATCATGGACCGAATCATGTCCAACAAAGTCCTATTCCTTCTCTCCTTTATGCCATTTTGCTGCGGAGTGCCCGGCGCAGTCAAATGGGATAAAATCCCATTCTCTAACAAGTGTCCCGAGAACTCATCAGAAAGGTATTCCCCACCTCGATCACATCGAAGTGCCTTTATGGGTCTACCTAATTGCTTTTCCACTTCAGCCCGAAACTCCCTGAACTTGTCATAAGTTTTGTTTTTGTGGTGCATTAGGTACACATACCCATATCTTGAGTAGTCATCAATAAAAGTGACGAAGTACTCATACCCTCCTCGTGCCTGGATGTTCATCGGTCCGCAAACATCACTATGCACAAGTTCTAGAACCCCTTCGGCCCTATTGCCCTTAGACCCGTATGGTCTTTTGGTCATTTTACCCTCCAAACAAGACTCACATTGAGGTATAGAATCCACCTTTAAGTGACTTAAAGGTCCATCCCTTACCAACCTTTGAATCCTATTCAGGTTAATATGGCCAAGGCGCAAATGCCAAAGATAAGTCTTATTTGAGTGAGAAGTTTTAAGTCTTTTTGAGTTATTATCATTTATTTTAGCATTAAGCAATAAGTCCATCTTAGGTTTGATAAAATATAGATTATTTTGCATCCATCCAAAATAGATAAAAGATTTGTTTTTATGAATCACCACTTTTTCATTAAAAGATACTACGTAGGAGTCTTTAAATAAAGAAGATACATAAATTAAATTCCTTTTAAACTTAGGAACATAAAAACAATCTCGCAAAATTAAATTCCTATAATTATCAAAGTAAAGATGGACATCTCCCACTGCTTCTGCTGAGACCAAGGATCCATCGCCCATCCGAAGCGTTAAGTCTTCAAACAGTAGACTTCTTGTTTCTTTGAATCCCTACAGAGAAACACAAACATGATTAGTTGCACCAGAATCTATGACCCAGATGTCACTGGATTCCTCAACCAAACAAGTTTCTAAATATAGAAGATCACACCTACCTCCCTTTGAAAGGAATTCCTTGCAATGCTTCTTTATATGCCTGACCTTACCACAGAAGAAGCACTTAAGCTTCTTTGGGTTCTTCTTCTTCTTCTTCTTGCTCTTGGTAACAGCAGGAATAGAAGACTTCCCACTCTTGGCCCGTTGCTTCTTTCCATTCCCAGAGTTAGGATTGGAACCAGAAGCAGCTACCACGTTGGCCTCACCACCAGTAGGAGACTCCCTGCTCAGTAGTTCAAACTCCTGTAACTGTTTTATCAGTTCTGTCAAGGTCATATCCCGTCTATTGCTTAAATTAAAAGTAGCTCGAAATGGAATAAATTCCTTAGACACAATCTCAAAGACCATAGTCATATGAGTTTCAGCATCGATGTCAGCTCCATTGGTTTGAGCCTCAGCGAGGTAACCCATGACCAACATCATGTGCCCCTTTACAGATGTCCCTAGTCTCTGTCTATAGTTTAAGAGTTTTCGAAGCTCCCCTTGCCACTTTGTTATGGCCTAGCCTCCGAACATGTCCTCAAGATTATCCAAGATCTGCTTTGCAGTCTCATAATCCTGATGTTGAGCCTGCAGCACGTTGTTCATGCTAGCCATAACATAGCAGCAGGCCTGATCATTAGCAACTTTCCAGCAATCGTACGCTTGGAATTGCTCATTACTTGAGTCTCCCGTAGGCTCGGGAGGACAAGGGGTTGTCAGTGCATATTTTAGTTTCTCAAAGGATAGGACGATGTCTAGGTTCCGTTTCCAATCGTTATAATTCTCACCGGTTAATTAGTTTTTGTCAAGTATCAATGATAAAACGTTTTTAGACATTTTCAATCTGAAATAAAGAATCATATACCAAACATAAGCAAACATATATAATAATTTAGTAAGATAACACAATCATGTAAAATCATACAAATGTGTTTATGTGCCAAAACCTTGAAAATATCACAACCTTACGACTATAATTCCCAACTCAGAATTGAACAAGCTCCTAGGGGAGTCATGCCAAATTCAATCAGGAATACGGATCCCCTCCTGATTAATATATGCCATCCATGACCCGTATGATCCAGCATATACTAATAATCATTTCTTTGGCCATTAATTTTATTAACAGAGCTCCAAGGGGAGGTTAATAATAAAATTAACTTGAGTGTATAACCACCGTTTCAATATTTTATCCATGATTTATAATCACCACCTAGGGGTGTGTAACCATAAATCATACTAAAATACCTTATCTTTTCAGAGATCCAATATGGTACATGATAGAAATCATTTCCTAGGGGTCGGGACCACCATGTTCTTCCTATGGACCAACGATGGAGGCCTTAGGTCCTCTCTTCGAAAACCTTCTCCCACTCAATCATTCGAAGTCAAGGTTTTATTTTAAAATTATGTATGAACAATTTTAATATGAGTGGCACTCCCTATTCTATATGACATGTTATCAATATACATGGTAAATCATATTATAATGCAGACAAGCAAAGCTACAAGCAAAATAATAATAACGTAATATTATGGTTCCACCCTAGAGAATAGAAAACTAAGATTACAAGAGAATAATCGAGACATTTATCGATTCTCCATCCTTGAATCCTCAAGCTGTGTCCTTCTTCATGTAATATCCATCTTCAAGTCTTCAATTTCATATGAATCGAATACTTCATTTTTTCAGTCATATCCAAATTTAATGTTTCTCAGAATCATCCCTAAAATAAAATTAAAATTGCACCTTTTCTGGACACCTGGCAGCTCTCGGTCGGCAGGCCGATCTGGATGTTCGGCCTGCCGATCATGGAGGTTCGGCCTGCCGAACGTGAAAGTTTGGCCTGCCAGCAGAGCACCAAAATTTCTGCCCCACTGTCGGCCTACCTGACCACACGTCCGGCCTGTCGATCTGTGACCTTCGGCCTGCCGATCTGTGACCTTCGGCCTGTCGAACTGTGAGGTCCGGCATGCCGACCGAGCAGAAAACCCTTAATCCAGAAAATACAATTTTAATGCAATTCATCAATCTTATTTTCAATAGTTCAAAAACATAAAATTAGAGACTCAGGAAATACCTGGAGGCGCCATCATCAATCTTTGAGATCCGACTTCTCGTTCCGTCTTCTCCGAATAATTATTTAATTACAAAATTCTTACAAATTAAAAATTAAATAACAATTCCTAGACGGAGATGATAGTCTGCTATCTAATTACATGAAAAACCAAGATACACATTCTAACCTCTAAGGAACCATAACTGGTATTAATTAATTAATAACTAATTAAATAACGATTTAATCAACCATAATCAATTAATAAACATTCACCACATAATCCATGACAACATATATATTATATAGAAACCTAGACCGCCATCTCTCTATAAAATTCAATTCAAGCATGAGAGAGATTAAGATCACAAAATTTATGCATATAACATGATCACAAACTTGCAAATTTATGTAAAAACCTTGGCTCTGATACCAATTGTTGGAAACAAAGTGCGCAGCGGAATTTTAAAAAATTTTCATCAGAGTATTTTTCAAAACACAAGTTTGACATGTTATATGTATAAATTAGATAGATCTTACTAATCTCAGTGTGCCGAAGAACCTTCGCAACCTATGTAGAGAAGTAACGTTCCAGAAGAGTCTCAACCAACTGGTCTTCTTTGCTATTCTCTATCCACAACCGGAGTGAGTGTGGGCTCATACAGGACTTTGTGAGCTAGCAAAGGGGACCAAAATGGACCTATAAAGTTCAAGCTCATGATAATTATGAAACCCAATATCCCAGGTATACATTTCACAATTATCAACTCCAACGCTACTCCACTAAAAGCTTGGAGCTGCACTCTTGAACTTTATAGAATTACGAAGCTCGTGTAGCTAAGTCTCCATGACATATCATAGTGTATCATATCCCCATATGATCATCTATAATCGGCTTAAGGACAAGTTTTGTCTTACCTTCTCGATTATTTTTATCTTACGTTCCATTGTCTCACCATTAGAAAACTTACCGTCCAAAGATAGTATACCATTCGGTTACACCTATGTATCCAAATGGTTGAGCGCTCCAGTTTTCCAATTACAAGACAATGCATATAAGAGGATATCATTACTCCTAAAGAGGAGCTATGGATTCCATATCTATGAATAACAAGTCTATGCTATCAAGAGTCATGCCTCCAACGTACCAGCATGCATACCACCATAGAGATGTCGGAGTCACCCTTTGGCACATCGAAAGACACAAGTCGAGGCAACGGGCCCACTATTCATCTCAAGATTAAGATACAATACAAATGACTATCTAAAGTGAATCAATTTGCCAAGACATAATTATTAATCCAAATCAATTCACTTTATGTCCCGATCCAACACATCGTCACCTATGACAACGTGCCAATGTTTCTATTCACGGAGTCCAACTCCGATGGTCAAGACAAACCATCTCCCAAAAGGGATATAGACAACATAACAATCTTTACATGAATAAAGCGTCCAAATTTATTTTAGACCGTCACCTTAAGAATCGTGTTTTCTGCATAATCAGTCCATCATATGCCCAATTCTTAAGGTTTAGACTGATAGTCTCAGACTACTGTTTGCTTATCATATATTCAAAAAATATGAACGTAAAGAAGACAAGATTTGGTATATATAAATGAATAAATTCTTTATTGATAAAAATGTCTCTAAAAACGTATTACATTTTTACTCCTTAGGGCATACATGTCTAACAATATTTACATTGTAAAGTCATGTACTCTTTTTATGCTTGCACAAGAGTTGATGGATTCTTGGTGTCTAAGTCCATGTCTTTATGTGTGAGGTAAAGAAACAATAATAAAAATAAATAGAATTAACAAAAATATTGAAAATAAAACTAATTAACTAAAACACAAACACATAGTCATAGAAGCTTTTCATCAAACATGTGGTGGGCATCACAATAATACTTGGGCATCATAAACGCAAAAAAAGTAATCTATTCTCATGTCAAAATGCTAAATGTTGTTCAAAGTTCTTTCAAACACCAAATACAAGTAACCTATACTAAATGGCAAATAACAAAGTAATGTAAGTAATATTAAAATTAAAATTAAAGCTAAATAACACTAAAATAACCAAATAATACTAAGTTTAGAACTAACTATAACACTAAAACTAAAACTAATGGTTTGAAACTTATCAATAGTGGTGGAGTCGAAAGAAGGTCAAAGGCGGAGTCAAACGATGACGGAGTTGATGGAATGTCAAGGGACGAGGATGAACGGCAACAAACGGCACCAAGTTTCTTAAGGGTTGGGTCGAATGATGGTGGGGTCGTGGAAAGAGTGACAGGAGAATGTGAAAGTCCATGGAATGTCATGGGTGGCTAGGTTCGTTGGTGGCTAGGCCATAGGGGGAGGAGTTAGAGAAAGAAAGGGGAGAGAGAAGCGGGTTTGGGAGTTAGAAAGGGTTTGAGTTGGAGAAATTTTGAATAAATAGGGAAAGCCATCGCATTGGCACTTGCTTAAATTTAGGCAGGAGATTAAAAATTTTGAATATGTGGAACCTTTCACGATAGTTTAAAAAAAAACCGTTGTGAAAGGTCCCATTACCTTTCACGACGGTTTTTATAAAAGCTCCCATACCTTTCACAATTGTTTTTAAAAAAACTATCGTGAAAGGTCCCATATTCGAAACTTTTAGTCCCCTCACAAATTTAAGCATGTGCCAAGATGCAGACCCTTTCACGATGGTTTTTATAAAAACCGTCGTGAAAGGTACTGATATTCAAAATTTTTAGTCTGCCGCCCAAATTTAAGCACGGGCCAAGATGCGAAACCTTTCACGATAGTTTTTATAAAAACCGTCGTGAAAGGCATTCAAAATTTTTAGTCCCCTGCCCAAATTTAAGCACGCGCCAAGATGTGGAACCTTTCACGATGGTTTTTATAAAAACCATCAAGAAAGGTATTCAAAATTTTTAGTCCCCTGCCCAAATTTAAGCATGGGCCAAGATGCAGAACCTTTCACGACGATTTTTATAAAAACCGTCGTGAAAGGTACCGATATTTGAAATTTTTAGTCCCCTGTCTAAATTTAAGCATGCGCCAATATGCGCAACCTTTCACGATAGTTTTTATAAAAACCGTTGTGAAAGGTCCTATATTCAAAATTTTTAGTCTCCCCCCCCAAATCTACCTTTCACGATGGTTTTTATAAAAACTGTCGTGAAAGATAAAATTTCACCTTTCATGACGGTTTTTATAAAAATCATTGTGAAAGGTCCCATATTTGAAATTTTTAGTCCTCCGCCCAAATTTAAACATGTGCCAAGATGCACATCTTATCACGACGGTTTTTATAAAAGCTGTCGTGAAAGGTCCCATATTCAAAATTTTTAGTCCCTTGCCCAAATTTAAGCATGCGCCAAGATGCAAAACCTTTCACGACAGTTTTTATAAAAACCATCATGAAAGGTACCGATATTTGAAATTTTTAGTCCCCCATAAAAATTTTAGCATGCGCCAAGATGCAGAACAATTTACCTTTCACGACGGTTTTTATATGAAAGGTAAAATTTCACCTTTCATGACGGTTTTTGTAAAAACCGTCGTGAAAGGTCCCAGATTCGAAATTTTTAGTCCCCCACCCAAATTTAAGCACGTGCCAAGATGCGAAACCTTTCACGACGGTTTTTATAAAAACTGTCGTGAAAGGTCCATATTCGAAATTTTTAGTCCTCTGCCCAAATTTAAGCACGCACCAAGATGCGGTACCTTTCACGATGGTTTTTTTAAAAGCCGTCTTGAAAGGTACCGATATTCAAAACTTTTAGTATGCAAAACCTTTCACGCTAGTTTTTATAAAAACTGTCGTGAAAGGTCCCATATTTGAAATTTTTAGTCCTTTGCCCAAATTTACCTTTCACGACAGTTTTTATAAAAACCATTGTGAAAAGTCCCATATTCTAAATTTTTAGTCCCTCGTCCAAATTAAGCATGCGTCAAGATGCATAACCTTTTGCGATGGTTTTTATAAAAAATTGTCGTGGTAAGTATAATCTCAAGATTCTAGTAGTGAGCTACCATGATGGTTTTTTAAAAAATTATCATGGTAAGTATACGCTACCATGATAGTTTTTTAAAAAACCATCATGGTAGCTCCCACACTTACCACGACAGTTTTTGTGCTTGCGGGTGTAACTCATAGCATTTTTTTCACCTCATCACGACAGTTTTTGAGAAACGATTGTTAAATAAAAGTCGTATAATATCAAATTTGTTGTAGTGCATGCTTCCAATCATGAGGCAAGTGAGATCAACAAAGTCATCGAGATACTTACTATGAGCATTCTTTTGAGCTCTAGGAGCATTAGTAGCTGGTTCATCAAGGATAGGTTGATCAAGGACATATTCCTTCCTTTCTTGCTTAAGAACAATTCTCAAGTTTCTGTACTAGTCAAGGAAGTTAGTCCCATTGAGCTTATCCTTCTTAAGGATCATTCATAGTGACAAGTTAGATGAGGTGTTTGATGCAATTATCTACAACAATTATATACACAGAGTACTTATCATTTTATTAAACAATTTTTAACGAGGCATAATTTAAATCCCACTAATTTTATTAAATTAATAACCCTCAATATTAATTTGGGAATCACAACAACTATAATTTTAGTGGGCCAAGATCCATATTTCACCTCACTTTAAATAAGCTTTGGCTTCTCACCTAAAGTATGGTTATTTAGGTAGGTAACACTTTACCAATTACATCTTTATGTAACTCTTGGATAAAAATGGAATTTAACATCTCATGTCTCGGCTAATTAAAATCCCATCTAATGCCTTAGGTCAAAAACCATTTTGATAACCTAGTTAAGTCTAACCATTTCAAACATATGGATATCACTATTATCCATCTTGTCTTACCTAGATGGCTTAACACACCCTGCTTTGGCGTAACATATATTTAGCAATCCAAGTCTTGACAAGTGTTGAATTATGGGAGGCATTTTAATAACTTATTATTAAGTGAGGGTTCTACTTTAATTTTATTTTATTGTTTATTATTATGTCGCATCACATACATAGCATCATATACACAACATCGCATACATAGCATAATAATAACATAATAAGCGTGTCATAACATGGCCCAAATATAGATTGATCTTAATAAGCCAATATGAAGTTTAATGGTCAATCCTAGGTAATCTTCATCCCTATGGATTTCCTTGGATTGCCACAAACAGACTCCATCTTGCACCTCCATCTTGAACCTCCATATATCTTGATCTTGGGCTTTGATTTTACATTACAAATTACAATCTAAACTATTCTATTTCTACTAAATAAATAAATAAATTACAACAAATTGAAAACAACACGTAGGCCGTATTTAAAATTACAAACCCAAAATAAAATTAAATAAAACCTATCAATCACATTGATATAAAAGGGCCATGCTATGCACCATGCAATTCACAGTAAACACATAAACATAATAATACAATTTCATTATAGTTAAATTTTTACTATGACCAAAATGATATATGTGACGAATCAATTCAGTGTCAAGGGGCGGCGCCCTTGGCGGTGGGTCTTGCTAGCTGGTTAGAGGATGGGAGTCAAAGGGGCAGCGCCCCCGAAAGGTAAAGGATTTACCTTACTCGTTTGAATGAGTTGCTACCTAAATTTGTTAACTTTAATTAATTAGACTACCTAATCTATTCATAATAGAATTAATTAATCTTTGTTTAACACTTCAACAGATTCATGAAATTTATTAATCTCTTCTAAACCAATCATCCTTGTTTAATAATTAAACAGACCCTATGATATATATTAATTTGTTCAAAACAGATTATCACTGTTTAACATTTAAACAGTCTGCCTCCTTAATAAAATCGAAACTAGATTTACAGTATATCGTTTAATCCTCATAAACCAGATTACTAGATTCTTGTTAAGTTGTAATATTAATCAAATTAACAACAACAGATTATAAGAAACAATAAACGTATTAATCAAATTAACACAGTAAACACATTTAATCAAATAAAACCTGAAACACATTAATCTAATTAATGTATAAATCGTATCCATGCATATCACATAAACACAAAACCATATAAAATCAATTTAATCAAATTCGTAAGTCGCTCTGATACCACTGTTGTGTTTTGTTAGATTTTGTGATTCAAATAAGCAACAAAAAATCAAAATTAATACTTACAAAACCCTCGTAGGATCCATGCAATTCGATTAGATTGATAAGAAAGTCGTAGAATCTTACTAGGATGAAAAAAGGAACAAGATTTCTAGAAGGAAGAGAGCAGGTTCACTCCAATGACACCCTAACTTGAGCTTTTCGTATTCAAGATCGGATTCAGACATTGTTACTTAAAGCAACGCCCTCTACAGGTATCCACACGAACAGACTCTCAAAAACTAAATTGGTGTGCTAGCACCCTCTCCTTGCATTAAATGACTCTCTCTAATTTTTTAGGGTTTTAATGTTTTTTGCCTTTTAGAATAAAAGAACGCCTTTTCTCATCTAATTTAGCCAAAAGCCCTAAAATAGATATATATATATATTTTTTGACTTCGAGATAGAGTTAGATTTTAACTAGGGTAAACTGTAATTCAAATATGATTCATAAAATCTAGATAGTGTCAGATTCAATAAACCTAGACATATATAGTACATTGAATCTGGACATTACCAGGTTCATTGAACCTAGACACAGTAAAGCCAAAATTTGTTTTTGGTCTGTTCTAAGTGTGCGATCCTGTAGGTTCATATAATGTTGGTAGTGTGCTTGAAATTCTGTCTCTGGCCTACAAATCATAGGCGGCTTCTAGCAAGACATTATGATTACCCAAGTTATGCGAATGTCAATAATCCGACATAACCTAATATACAATAAGTATTAAAGTCCTTTTGTCACTAGATACATTGATTGAACATAAGGCTTGGTTTATATCATCCTTATATTGTTCAATCATATTATTTCTCAATCTTAAGTAGACTGATATTGATAACCCTTATCAATTCATTCCAATATGGCCATACATTTTCCTTCAGCCTAACTTATCAAGGGGCCCATAGATATCATTCTCATAATAAATGAGGGACAAATTCCTTCTTAATTATTCACATTCCTCACATGATTCACTCTATATCCAACAACAATCCATCCCATAATCCTGTTAAAGATAATATTAGAATGTGTCAAAATATAGAACTTGTCATGTAGGAAACAATGGTGACTTCAGGTCAGAGGACTAGGATAACACTATTGTGATGAGAAACACTTATGATAGTTATCCTTGTAGTATTCTTATAGCGGGTCAATCCAACACATCATTTCTCAAATATGTATCTATAAGTTGACTTAGTATCTCACACATATGATTAGTAAAACATAATCATCAGTTAAACTTCATACTAGCGTTCATTCATTATTATCCCAATAATAATGACCGACTAGGGATAATTTAGAATAGAATTCAATTTTCAAGTAAGAATTTTACTATCAAGTCACATACTTGATAACTTAGGCAGAATTAACTATTCATAGAATTAGAATAAAAAACAATAATGAAAATGCCTCTTTATTAATAAAATGCTAATGTAACAAAATCAAAATGTGGTTATTACATAATTGACGTAGGGCACATCAATAAGAAAAGTAACAGTTCAAACAAATTTTATTACATTATTTTCTCTCATAAAATTTAAAATTTAAACTAAATTTAATATAAGAATTGATTGATTTTTGCCAAAAACTCATAAGGATTCAAGCGAAATATCTAAGAAGGATTATTTTCATAGATGCATTGATGTATTACGTATCAATGGTCATTCTATAGAAAATTCAATATGAAAATAAAAGATAGAATAGAAGAAGAAGATTCAACGTAGTTCTACACTATGACTGCATCTACAGACTAAGAAGAAAAGGAAGAATTTACTAGTAAGGAGCACTTTAAGTTGGACTGGTATAAATACATATTATAGATCACATATATGGTAAATTACCCAAAACAACAATCAAGACACTTCCCAATATAAAGATAGATACAAATAAAGTATAAATTATTAACAAAAATACTTTTCCTCAACAAGATAGAATTCCTATAAGAATTTTTAGTCTTGTAGAAAAAATTGTATTTTTTCTTTTTTCTTTTTTCCTTTTTTGCTTTGTTTCTTCTTTTTAGAGGAAATAGTGACAAAGTAAACAGTTGCATAGGAATGACAATGGTCAAGGGATAACGAGTACTGCAAAGGAACGTCAATAGTTGAAGGTGCAAGGGGCAAAGAGAAGTGGCAGAAATTTGTGGAGAAAAACGTAAAGTAACTGCTGGAGGAGCATGGCATAGAGGATCAAAAGCAAAGATCTTAGAGAGGGAGAAACACATCATGTGAATTGAAGGCGCAACGCCTGAAGTTTTAGAGGCTCTTGGCCTTAGGGGCTCATGGCCTTAACAAAGAAAGGAAGAAAATTGAAGCATAAGACATAACAAAAATTAAACAAAAAAATGTAAGGCACAAGAGTGCATGCATAGAGAGAAGCGTGACTTCAACCATAGAAGATCAGGGACTTATTTGAGTGTGAAGCTGTGATACCATATAGAAAATTAAATTAAAAAAATAAAAGATAAAGTTAGAATTGAAGAAGAAGATTTAACATGGTTATGCATTTTGCCTTCACTCATGGACTAGAAAAAGAAGAAAAAATTCACAAATAAGGATCTCTTTGAGTTGGCTTCCATATAAATACATATTACACATCAACTATACGGTAAATTATCCAAAGCTAATCAAGCACATCCTAATAGAAAGATAAATCTAAATAAAGTCAAAATTATTGATAAAGATACTTTTCCTAATATGTCCCCACAAGATAGAGCTCTAGTAGGATTTTTTCGATCTTGTAGAAAAAAATTTGATTTTTAGTTTTTTATTTTTTTTTTCTTTTTGCTTTTTGTTCTTGTTCTAAGAAAATAAAGAGAAAGGAAAATAGTTGCATCAAAGTGACAACTGTCAAGGGCACATGGGCTTCAAAAATTGACTTCAATCGTTGAGATCATAAAAGCACAGAAAACTGGCAAAAATGTATGCAGAAGAATATAAAGAAACCGCTAGAGGAGCATAGAGTATTATAGGCGAACAACCTTAAGAGAGGGAACACATCATGTGGATTGAAGGTGTATTGCCTAGAGGTTTAGAAATTCTTAGCCTTGGAGACTCATGGCCTTGATAAAGAAGAGGAAGAAAATAGAAACGTTAGCCATAATAAAAATTGAACATGATAGAAAAAAGAGATGTAGAGAGTCCATGCATAGAGGGATGCGTGGCTGTAGCCTTGGAGGGTCAATGACTCATTTAAGTATGAAACATAGATACCATATAGAAAATTAAAGAAGAAATAAAAGAAAAAGGATAGAAGAAAAGAAGAAGATTAAACGCGGTTCTACATGATACCTATATCCATAGACTAGGAAGAGAATGAAGAATTCATTTGTAAGGAGCACGTTGAGCTGCACTCCATATGAATACATACTACAAATCAAATATATGGTGAGTTACCTAAAACTACAATCAATATCCTTCCTAATATAAAGATAAATAAAAATAAAATCAAAATTATTAATAAACATATTTTCCCTAGTACATTGAACCAGAAAATCCCAATGATGCATTATTGTTGGGGAACAAGAGCATCGACCCCAACCAGGGTAATTCCATTTAGATATTAGTCAATTGAACTTGGAGCATTGTTATTGTTTTGTTACCTGGATGCATCTTTCCTTTAGAAAGTGCATAGTACTTTTGTTATTTGTCGTGTTTCTACTTGTTCCCTTTACCCAATAAAGAGTTCGTCACGTCGTTTCTCTCTTAGCTAATGCCTGCTTTTTTCTCTAGCCATGGGATAATAATAATAATAATAATTTTGAAACAAAGTTATTTGTTGATCGACGGACACAATTCAATCCACCAACCAATTCATGTGCCTCTTCGTGAAATGATGTTGTGAACTTTTGTGTGCATATCCTGCAACAGCACTCAAGGATATTAGCAAATTCAACTTTAAAGTTCTTTCAGCAAAAGTGGATGGATGAGATATGATTCATTTCATCGTATTTTAAAGTTCTTCTAGCAAAGTGCATAGTAACATGCGTCCGATGTCTGGAGTTGATTTTACTCTTCTGCTTGTATCTTCCTTAGTGAAGGCAAATTTTTGCCGTTGAAAGAAAAAAGGACCAGACGTTGTCGAAGATGTTCAATCAAGATATGCAGCGAAAGGAATTTTATTTCTTAGTCTTTCTCCAAGAGGAACACATACCAGTAGGACACATTTCTAATCATTGAGTTTGGTTAATATCATAGTTTTGGCATAGATATGACATTTAAAAAGTAGAGTTCTATGGTCATCGACAACCCATTGCACTATTTTGGTGTTGCTTTTGCACCAAAATGGTGTAACTCCAGCATCAAACTTAAACTTTATTTTCAACCCAATTACAACAAAAGTTGCACCAAAAAGACTATTACCCTAAATTCTTTTCTCATAATTACCAACAATCAATCTATTTAACCAATTAATTCTTAATAATTATTTCTTTGTATCAATACAAAATATATATTATTAATTTAACCGACCATTATAAAGTAGCATAGATAGTTAAATTACATGAAAAAATATTCCACTTAAACATTAGATTATATTAATTAGAATGAGTAGAAAGCACAACATTAAAAAAAAGATGAAAATAAAATTACATATGGATAATCACTTTTCTCCAACATTAGTATATTCATCTCCCAAATGATCCGTTAATGCATTGCGAAGGACAATATAAGCGTTTCTGTCCTTGATCCGTCTATGCCAAACAAGGAACTCTTCAAATCGGGTCCTTTTGTCTACAGCCATTACCACTTTCGCCCATGGCGCTTCCATCGCCTCGTGAATTTGTGCATCAACATTACGCTCCCCATAGACTATCATGTTGTATATAGTAATGCACACCGTCATTATCATGTAAAATCTCTCTCCTTCAAAATCGTGCCGGTGCTGCTACTATGACAAACTATAATTGGAAAACAAACATACGTTCCATGTCTTTTCTATATGCTTTTTATTTCATTGCAAAATATCGTTTTTCAGGATCCCGTGGATTGTGAATAGTTTGAAAAATAGTAGACCATTTTGAATTATATACTATCGACTAAGTAATAATCTATGTTGTACTATTTGTCCTTAATGAGATATCGTGGAAGAGGAGCAATACCTTTAGTAGTGTTAGAAAAGAGATGGGATGCCTCAAAAACATTAAAGCCATTGTTGGAGCCCATTATACCGAAGTAAGCATGTCATATTATCATGATCAATTTCAGCATCGAGAATTATAGTTGGGAATGAATGCACTACATCATATGTATTGTCCTGCCCATGCCGTTGGATAATTTTTCCACCTCCAATATATAACATCTAGACTACCCAAAATTCCTTGAAATCCACAATGTTGACCAATAATGAGTTGCCTAGCAACGTTATTAGCAGTAGGTGATCATAGATATTGCTTTGCAAATGCCTCTATAATAGCACGACAAATTGCTTAATAATTTGAATTGCTGTAGACTGTCTTATTTAAATGTACTCATCAATAGCATCCATTGGCACACCATATGCCAACATTTTGTCACACCCTGGAGTGCGGGAGGTGATGTGGCAGGTTAATTAAGTTAATTAAGTAAAAATTTAATTAAAATGTAAGTTAAAGAATTTAATTAATTATGAAAAATGTGATAATTTTAAACCCTTTTTAAACAAACATTTATAATGATTAAACAAATAAGATAAAAATGAATTGAAACAAAATGATAAAGAAAGAGGAAATATGTGTTGGGTCCCACCAACCCACAACTTGTGTACACACATAGTATCGACAATATTTAAATTACAACCATCATCCAAAATAGAAAGAAAGATTAAAATAATACATGTCTTGATTAATTTGTACAATAACCTACCCAGGTTTTCTACTGATCGCAAGTCCGATCTACGGACCCTTCATCAATCCTAAGCTATATTCCACCTAAGGGGAGATTTAGAAACAAATAAAATGTGAGCGAAAGGCTCAGTAGGACTATGTTTTAAAAAACAAATAGATAATTTAAACCCAAAATTTACTTTTCAAAGGAATAATTAGAAAACAAAGTTAAATAAATAAAATTCATTTAAATAAGTCTTATTAAAAATAGTTCATCCAGAAAGTACCTTTTTATCATTCTTGGGCAAACCATAGTTATCACCATCGAAGTGGCCCAGTTGGCTTTCAGGACCTGCCCTCAAGGTCGCACGCTACACGACCCGATCTCTGATATGGCATCATGCCCTTATATTCATTTCTATTATTATTTAAAACCCATTTACCAAATATTTTCATTTACATTCATTATGTGATTCGTTATAAAAATCACCTCAACCTACTGTTTGTAAAGGCAATCAAATAAAAAACCCTTTTTCAACAAATCATTGAAAACATTTTGATAAAATCTTTTTGAGGCCAAAATCACTTAAAAACTAGACTACCAAGGAAAGAGCTAAAAGTCCTACCTCAATATCCATGCCGATGTCCAACACTGCAGTTTCGATCCGCTATGCGCTAGCTCCACAAAACCACAAACAACCTTAAATATATAAACTCAGTCTATCAGTATCTAGCTTAAGATATCCTATGTTGCTAAGCTATCCCATGGTGTCGTAGTGTGGCATTTGTGTTTATAAAATCATACGACAAGATCAAAATCTCAATCAAGGTCCAAAACAGTGAAAATGGGTGAGAAACAACAAATTTTCATGAAACCCAGTCGGCCTATCGGTTCCCCTGGTCCGGCCTACCGAACTATGCAGTTCAGCCTACCGACCATCTAGGTCCAGTCAATCAAACTTTTTCACATTCGGCCTACCAAAGGCATGAGTCTGGCCTGCCGGATTCATGAATTCGGCCTACCGAACATGAAGTTTGGACTGCCAAATTAGGAAAGTTCTAGAATTTTTCAAATTTGGGTCTTGGCATCCCCGAGCCCAATTCTCATTTTCACCTGTTTTTTCTCAATTCCCAGGCATGAAAAACACTTATAGATGATAGAAAAATATAATAGAACACTTTAAACTAGTTTAACCAAGATTTGCATAGAAAAATCCGATAAAATCTAAAAATGAGAAAAATAGAGAAAAATAAAAAATCTTGATTTAAATCCATTTACATCAAACCAAGCTTAAATTCTAGATGATTTAGGTTCCACTAACTTAGATTAAGGGTTTTCTAAGCTCGAATGGGCTTGGATTTCAAAATGCTAAGAAAATTGAAAAATTTAGAAGAAGTTTGAAATTTGAAAACTAACCTTGGATTTAAGCTTCAAATCGAGTTTGTGATCATTCAAACGCATTTCCGAGCTTCCAATCCATTAAAAATTGAAGCTTGGGCTTGATTTGGAACCAAAAATTTGAGAGAAAGAGAGAGGCAGTGGAGAGAAAAGAGAGAGAGAGATGAGAGAGAAAGGGAGAGTGTGAGCGTGAGAGAGTGAGGGAGTGGAAGGAAGAGAGAAATAAATAGAGGGGAGAGGTGGACAGAATCGGGAGAGAAAACTGTGTATCACCCACGGTTTTGAAAAAGGACATGGTTGGTATTTGATAAATTGTTTTGTTACAAAATTCAAAATAACAAGTAATTACAATTAAAAGTAATTAAGAGTCATTAAAATAATCCAAAATAACACTAATTTAGAGATACCACAAAAAGTCAAATTAAGTTTTAAAAATACACCATGACACACTAATCCACCATTTTATACATTAACATCACTTAATTAATTTCAAAGCATTACAGCTCTCCGCCCCTAAAAGAAATTTCGCCCTCAAAATTTCCAAATAAATTTCAAAAACAAAATAAATGCGGATACAAGTCCCACATAGTCGATTCTAATTCCCAAGTGGCTTCATCGACCTCGTGATGCTGCCACACGACCTTTACTAATGATATATTGCGACGTTGTAAGTTGATCACTTTTTGATCGATTATCTATACCAGCACTTCCTCGTATGTCGTGTCTTCTTGGATTTGTACATTATGAAATGAAACTACCTTGTTTTGCTCAGCGGACACTTTTGAAGCATCGACACATAGAATACGTTGTGAGCATGAGAAAGCTTAGGAGGAAAATTAAGCCAATAAGTGACTACACCACACGCTAAGTAATCTCGAACGGTCCAACATACCTTGGTGCAAGCTTGCCACTTACCCCGAATTGCATGACACCTTTATGAGGTGATACCTTTAAGAGAACAAAATCTCCTACTTCAAATTCCAAAGGTCGGCGTCTTCTATTCGTGTAGCTCTTATGCCGACTCTAAGTTGCCTTCAATCAATCTTGTATCATGCTGACCTTCTCGTTGCTGTCACAGACATGGTAATCCATACAACGCTTCAAACAGTGTCATGCCAATGCTCACTTGGTAGCTATTGTTGTACACAAATTCGACCAGGTGTAAATATTTCTTCAAGTTCCCATAAAATCTAACACAAACACACGTAACATATCTTCAAGAATTTGAATGACCCGCTTAGATTGCCCATCAGTTTGAGGATGAAATGCCATGCTAAAGTTCAAATCTATACCCAAAACCTCTTGAAAGCTCCTCCAGTATTTGGCGTTGAACTTGGTGTCTCTATTGGATGTGATGGACAAAGGAACTCCATGCAATCTCACTATATTCTACAAGTATAATTCTCTGAGAACCCTCGTCGAGCATGTCGACCTAAAAGGAATGAAATGTGTCGATTTCATTAACCTATTAACCATGACCCAAATTGCATCAGGCCCTTGCTCTGTCCTCGGCAAACCAATGAAAAAGTCCATCATGCTGTGTTCCCATTTCCACCCTAGAATAGGAAGCGGTTGAGGCTGACCTGCTAGCTTCTGATGCTCGGCTTTCACCTAAAAACAAGTCGTACACTTGGCCACATATTTCCAGACATCTTTCTTCATGCCTCTCCACCAGTATTGCCTCTTCAGATCACGATACATCTTCATGCTTCCCTGATGAATGGCGAACTGAGATTTGTGGGCTTCATCCATCACGCCCTTCGTCACTTCTACGATTGCTGGAACTACAAGGCTCTCCTAAAAGTACAGCAATCCATCAGCACGTATCCTCCATTCTTCAAATTGCTCTCCATTCTCAATTTGCGTCCAGATTCTCTAAAGATGTTAGTCTTGCCATTGATTCTGTTTCACCATCTAAACAAGAGTTGGGGTCATCTCCATATGGTACAATAAAACTCGGTCGTAGTCTTCGTAGTACTACAACCCGTACTCACTCACTTTTGTATCCCTTTTTTAATCCTCGAGAGCCAAACAAGCGAGAATCCCTAAAGACTTCCTGCTAAGCACGTCAGCATCCACATTAGCTTTTTCGAGATTGTACTGCAGCGTAAAATCATAGTCTTCTATGTATTCCATCCACCTTCGCTACCTCAAGTTTAGATCCTTTTGAGTGAACAGATACTTCAAACTCTTGTGGTCGAATAAAACCTAAAACGTCGACCCGTATAGATAGCATCTCTAGATCTTCAGCGTGTGAATCACCACTACTAGCTCTAAGTCATAAGTAGGGTAATTTCGCTCGTGAGGCCGTAGCTATCTCAATCCATACGCCACCACAAGACCATGTTGCATCAACACGCATCCAAGTCCGCGTCCTGAAGCATTTGTGTAAACTTCATATGGCTCTTCACTTTTTGAAATAATCAACACCGGAGTTGTAGTCAACTGATTCTTCAACTCTTGAAAGGCTAGCTCTTATTCTTCATCCCACTCAAATCTGGCATTTTTCCCGATCATATTCTTCATCCCACTCAAATCTGACATTTTTCCTGATCAATCTTGTCAGTGGCGCTACTATCTTCCAAAAATCCTTCACAAATTTCTTGTAGTATCCTACGAGCCCCAAGAAACTACAGATTTCTGCTACATGCCTTAGTCATTCGCACTCCACTATGGCTTCTACCTTAGATGGATCCACTGAGATACCTTGCTTAGAAATGATGTGTCCTAGAAACTTTACTTCTGTCAACCAAAACTTGCGCTTTTCTTTCTTGGTATACAATTGGTGCTCCCGCAGGGTCTGAAGCACAACCTTGAGGTGTCGCTCATGCTCCTCCCAAGTTTTAGAATAGACCAAGATATCATCGATGAATACGATCATGAATTGATCCAAATAAGGCCTGAATATCCTATTCATTAGGTTCATAAAAGCTGTCGGAGCATTTGTCAATCCAAATGGCATCACAAAAAACTCAAAGTGTCCATACTAGGTCCTGAAAGCCATTTTGGGGATGTCCTCCTCTTTAATCCTAAGCTGGTGGTATCCCAACCACAATTCTATCTTCGAATAGTATCATGAACCAGCCAACTGATCAAACAATTCATTGATCCTGGGTAGAGGATACTTATTCTTCACGGCAACCCCATTTAGCTGACGATAATCTATGCATTGCCTGAGGGTTCATCATGCTACTTAGCGAATAAAATTGGTGCACCCCACGGTGATGCGCTATTTTGAATATACCCCTTATTAGCGAGCTCTTCAAGTTACTTCCTCAATTCTTTCATCTCTCTCAGTGCCGTCTGATAAGGTGCTATAGAAATTGGTGCAGTTCCTAGAAGTGGCTCGATGCTAAACTTAATCTCCCAATGTGGTGGTAATCCTGGCAACTCGTTGGGGAAGACACCTTCAAACTCATCAACCATTGGAATTATTGCATTTCTTCTTAAGGCACTAGGTTCTCCTTTGTTGGAAAGACAATGCGCAGTGAAAATTTTAAAATTTTATATCAGAGTAATTTCTAAAACACAAGTTTGTCATGTTATATGTATAAATTAGACAGATCTTACTAACCTCAGTGTGTCGAAGAACCTCCGCAACCTGTGTAGAGAAGTAACGTTCCAGAAGAGCCTCAACCAACTGGTCTTCTTTGCTATTCTCTATCCACAACTGGAGTGAGTGTGGGCTCACACGAACAGCTCTTCCACTGGTGACTCTCCTTCCAACCAATAGAGAGAACCCAAAGCTAATGTTTGTGATTTGTGAAAAAAAGCTCTCAGGGAGTTTTCAGATGCTCACCAGAATAGTATCACTCTTAATCTCTCAAATTGATCTGAGTAAATCATGAGACTCACTCCCTTTATATAGCAATTGGTCCTAGGGTCAGTCCTTATCAGAATAGGTCTCAAAAATTCAAAACAGAATCAAGTTCGGATCAATATCTGATAAGATCCACGTGAAAAACCTGATCGGCAGGCCGAACAACGCCCATCGGCAGGCCAAACACGTCATCCGACAGGCCGAACTCCCGAGAAAAAATCTCCACGAATCTTTTATTTTTCACCCGAGATTCTAAAGGATAAAGTCTTAGTTTTGATTCAAATAACCCAATATAGAAGCTATCTAATCAAAACAAACTTTATCAAGATAATCTCTAAGAAAATAAATCAATTCACAATAATTCTACAAGTTTATCTTGATCTAATTTGTCTAAATTTAAAACAACCGATAAACAAACAAGAATTATCTGATCGCAATAATTCAAAAAGTTTAGCTTGAACTAATTTCTTACAAAATTAATTCAACCGATAAACAAACATGAATTATTTAATTCTTCTAAATTTTAAACCAATCTGATAAATCTGACATATGTCACCAATTATTAGAAAAGCACGCCGTGTCGTTACAGGAATTTGTGAGCTAGCAAAGGGGACGAAAATGGACCTATAAAGTTCAAGCTCATAATAATTATGAAACCCAATATCCCAGATATACATTTCATAATTATCAGCTCCAACGCTACTCCACTAAAAGCTTGGAGCTGCACTCTCGAACTTTATAGAATTACGAAGCTCGTATAGCTAAGTCTCCATGACATATCATAGTGTATTGTATCCCCATATGAAAATCTATAATTGGCCTAAGGACAAGTTCTGTCTTACCTTCCCGATTATTTTTATCTTACATTCCATTGTCTCGCCATTAGAAAACTTACCATCCAAAGATAGTGTACCATTCGTTTACACCTATGTATCCAAATGGTTGAGCGCTCTAGTTTTCCAATTACAGGACAACGCATATAAGAGGATATCATTACTCCTTAAGAGGAGCTATGGATTCCATATCTATGAATAACAAGTCTACACTATCAAGAGTCTTGCCTCCAACGTACCGGCAAGCATACCACTATTGAGATGTGGGTGTCACCCTTTGGCACATCAAAAGACACAAGTCGAGACAACGGGCCCACTATTAAGATACAATACAAATGATTGTCTAAAGTGAATCGATTTGTCGAGACAGAATTATTAATCCAAATCAATTCACTTTGTGTCCCGATCCAACACATCATTACCTATGACAACGTGCCAATGTTTCTATTCATGGAGTCCAACTCCGATGGTCAAGACAAACCATCTCCCAAAAGGGATATAGACAACATAACAATCTTTACATGAATAAAGTGCCCAACTTTAGTCCCTCAATTGCGGATCATATGTTTTAGACCATCACCTTAGGAATCATGTCTTTCGCATAATTAGTCCATCATATGCCCAATTCTTAAGGTTTAGATTGACGGTCTCAGACTACTGATTGATTATCATAAATTCAACAAATATGAACGTAAAGAGGACAAGATTTGGTATATATAAATGAATAAATTCTTGATTGATAAAAAATGTCCCCAAAAACGCATTACATTTTTACTCCTTAGGGCATACATGTCTAACAATCTCCCACTTGCACTAAATGAGTAAATACAGCAAATTTTGCATCCCCATAGCTTCCACATGCCTCTCGAAGACTCTCCCAGTAAGTGTCTTCGTAAATAGATCAACTAAACTGTCCTCTGACGCAATCTTGCACACCGTGGCATGCCCACCCTCAACAAAGTCCTTTATCACATGATACTTTCGATCAATATGCTTACTCTTCTTGTGAAATTTTGGTTCCTTACTACTAGCTACCACCGTACTGTTATCACAGTATAGTGACACCGCTTTATCCATACCAGGAACTACCTCAAGATCCCCAAGGAACTTACGAAGCCACACCCTTCTTTCGAAGCATCACTAGCCGCCACATACTCGGCATCCATCGTTGAATCCGATGTGCAATCTTGCTTCGCACTTCTCTAATTGATGGCACCACCACCCAGAGTAAACACAAACCCCGAAGTCAATTTATTAGAATCTAGACAAGATTGAAAATCCAAATCAGTGTATCCTAGAGGAGTTAAATCCTCACCCGAGTACACAAGCATATACCCTCGAGTCCTTCTCAGGTACTTGAAAATATGCTTTACCGCAACCCAATGGTTCAGTCCTGGATCCGCCTGAAATCGACTTATAATCCCGACCGCATAGCTAATATCTGGTCGTGTGCAAAGCATGGCATACATGAGACTACCCACTGCCGAATCATAAGGCACCTTCTTCATGTATTCTCTTTCTTCATAAGAATTTGGAGAGTCTTTCTTTGAAAGAGTAATTCCAGACCTAGATGGCTGCCCACCTTTCATGGAATCCTACATTGCAAACCTCCTGAGAATTTTATCTATGTATCCGGCCTGAGACAAAGCTATCATTTTGTTCTTCCTATCCTGAAAGATCTGGATACCGAGAAAAAAATTAGCCTCACCTAAGTCCTTCATGTCAAACTACTTGGTCAACTATAATTTGACCGATGACAATGCCCCAACGTCATTGCCAATTAGCAGAATGTCATCTACATAGAGTAGTAGAAAAACCACCTTTCCATCCTTTTTGTGTTTGTAAACACATGGTTCATCCACGTTTTGTGAGAACCCATAAGTCTTGATCACTTGATCAAATCTTATGTTCCAAGAATGAGAAGCCTGCTTAAGTCCATAAATTGACTTTAGCAGCTTACAAACCTTACCCTCTTGACCCGCGACCTTGAACCCGTCTGGTTGTTCCATATAAATGTACTCATCAAGATAGCCATTTAGAAAAGCCATCTTAACATCCATCTGTGAAATCTCATAGTCGAGAGCGGCAGCTATGGATAAGAGAATCCGGATGGACTTAAGCATGGCTACAGGCGAAAAGGTTTCCTCATAATCGATTCCTTCCTTTTGCTTATAACCCTTAGCTACCAGTCTAGCCTTAAAGGTTTTGACCTTTCCATCTACTCCTTTTTTCTCTTATAGATCCACTTACACGCTATGGGTTTTACCCCTTCGAGAAGATCCACAAGCTCCCAGACCTTATTAGTCTCCATAGAATTCATCTCTATGTTCATGGCCTTTGTCCAGAGTCTTGAATCAACATCCTCCATAGCTTTTGCATAAGTATAAGGATCCCTATCATGTTCATCCGGTTCAGTCATGAAGACCTCCCCATTGAACATATACCTCTCAGGTTGACGCCCGATCCTCCCACTACACCGAAGCCCCTAAGGTTGTTGTTCAGGTTTGTTTGAATTTTCTATACCGATCGGAATGGTTTCGTTCGAAACCTCCGTAGTGAATGGATCACCCCTTAACTCCTCAAGCACCACTTTGCTTCGAAGTTTAAAGTTGTCCATGTAACTCTCTTTAAGGAAAGTTGCATTAGTTGAAACCACGACTTTATTTTCCTTTCGGTTATAAAAATAACTCCGGAGTGAACGGATCACCCCTTAACTCCTAATGTTCATGATTTATGAACAAAAGCTCTCAGGGAGTTTTAAGATGGTCACCAGAAGAGTAACACTCTTAATCTCTGAAATTGATCTGAGTAAATCACGAGACTTACTCCCTTTATATAGCAATTGGTCCTGGGGTCAGTCCTTATCAGAATAGGTCTCAAAAATTCGAAACAGAATCAAGTTTGGATCAATATCTGATAAGATTTGAGTAAAAGCATGTAATCTTATCTCTCGCTAATCAACAGGCTGAACAGCCTGATCGGCAGGCCAAACAGGGCCCATCGGTAGGCCGAACTCTCGAGAAAAAATCTCCACGAATCTCTTATTTTCCACCTGAGATTCTAAAGGATAAAGTCTCAGTTTTGATTCAAATAACCCAATGGAGAAGTTATCTGATCAAAACAAACTTTATCAAGATAATCTCTAAGAAAATAAATCAGTTCACAATAATTCTACAAGTTTATCTTGATCTAATTTGTCTAAAATTAAAACAACCAATAAAACAGACAAGAATTATCTGATCACAATAATTCAACAAGTTTCTTGAACTAATTTCTTAGAAAATTAATTTAACCGATAAACAAACATGAATTATTTAATTCTTCCAAATTTTAAACCAATCTGATAAATCCGACATAAGTTACCAATTATTGGAAAAGCATGTCGTGTCGTTACAGGACTTTGTGAGGTAGGAAAGGGGACTAAAATGGACCTATAAAGTTCAAGCTCATGATAATTATGAAACCCAATATCCCAGATATACATTTCACAATTATCAACTCTGACGCTACTCCACTAAAAGCTTGGAGCTGCACTCTCAAACTTTATAGAATTACGAAGCACGTGTAGCTAAGTCTCCATGACATATCATAGTGTATTGTATCCCCATAGGATCATCCATGATCGGCTTAAGGATAAGTTCTATCTTACCTTCTCGATTATTTTTATCTTACGTCCTATTGTCTCACTATTAGAAAACTTACCATCCAAAGATAGTATACCATTTGGTTACACCTATGTATCCAAATGGTTGAGCGCTTCAGTTTTTCAATTACAGGACAACGCATATAAGAGGATATCATTACTCCTAAAGAGGAGTTATGGATTCCATATCTATGAATAACAAGTCTACGCTATCAAGAGTCATGCCTCCAATGTACTGGTATGCATACCACTATTGAGATGTGGGTGTCACCCTTTGGCACATCAAAAGACACAAGTCGAGACAACGGGCCCACTATTCATCTCAGGATTAAGATACAATACAAATGATTGTCTAAAGTGAATTGATTTGCCAAGGTAGAATTATTAATCCAAATCAATTCACTTTGTGTCCCTATCCAACACATCGTCACCTATGACAACGTGCCAATGTTTCTATTAACGGAGTCCAACTCCGATGGTCAAGACAAACCATCTCCCAAAAGAGATATAGACAACATAACAATCTTTACATGAATAAAGCGCCCAACTTTATTCCCTCGATTGCGGAACATATGTTTTAGACCATCACCTTAAGAATCGTGTCTTCCGTATAATCAGTCCATCATATGCCCAATTCTTAAGGTTTAGATTGACGGTCTCAGACTACTATTTGCTTATCATACATTCAACAAATATGAACGTAAAGAGGACAAGATTTGGTATATATAAATGAATAAATTCTTTATTGATAAAAAATGTCTCCAAAAACACATTACATTTTTACTCCTTAAGGCATACATGTCTAACATCCTTCTAGGTTCATGAGGAAGGCATAGCAAGCTAGATTCTTCCATCCTCTGAGACATGTCTTCATAAGACGCTCACTCATTATTCGATCATTACAGCCCTAGTAAGTTATCATCGTTCCCTTATCGGACAATAAAGTCACTCTCCTAAGTTGATAGTCTATAACTACATTGTATCTAGACAACCAGTTCATTCCTAGGATTACATCATCTGAACTCATGGGGATTACAATCAAATCACCCTTCAAAGTCTTACCCCCAATCTTTATTTTATAAGATATACATACACAGTTCACACACACCCGCCCCAATGGTGAGGCTATAACTAAGGGTTCGTCAAATTCTTCTATCTTTAATCCCAAGGCATGTACAAAAGAGCTTGAAATGAGAGAATGAATTGCACCAATATTGAACAAAACATAGGCTAAGGACTGAGAAACTAGAACCGTACCATTGACAACCACGTTGCTAGTTTGGGCATTTGAACTCCCTGATGTCATGGTGTAAACCTGCACTGGAGCTTTCCCTTTTCCTTTACCGACATTGCTAGGTCCTAGGTTAGTCACCTGATATTGCTATGGTGAAGGTGACTGCATGCTAGCTATACTCGATGCTCGATACTAAGGGGCATTGCGTTGGAAGTTCTGTGGCTGGTGTCCTTATGCTAGGTATGGCAGTTGTTGGGGAGAGAACTAATGGAATTGGAGCTGAGGGAATTGTTGAGGTGAAGGTAGAGTCTAAGGCTGAGACTGGCGACTAGCACCTTTTCTGGCCTAAAGTCCTAGATGAGCACTCTTGATTGGGCAGTTCCTCTTGATGTGTCCTGGCTGCTGACAATAGTGGCAATGAAAGCTATAGGGATTGCTTTCATTGCTATGCTCGCTGTTGGATGAAACGCTACTCCTACTATTCATGTTACCCTACTGACTCTTTGCTTGAGTTGGACGGCTACTGGTGCTCCTTCTGTCGCTTCTTTGTGGCCCTCCTGACGTCCTTACTCGATCCTCACAGTATTGCATATAATCACTATCCACAGATATTGCTGACGACACAAGCTCACAAAAATTCCTGAGTCGCAAGGCAACCATATGTGATCGAATAGAAGCCTTAAGCACTTCTTAAAACTTAATACACCTCTTGCGTTCTGATGCCATGGTAGATGAAGCAAACCTGGCCAGCTCGTTAAACTTTTCCTTGTACTCCCAAACTGACATATCACCCAATTGTAATTTGTAAAATTCAACAGCCTTCTAATCTCTATGTCCTTGTAGAAAGTAATGGTCATAGAATAGCTCCTCGAACCTATCCCAGCTAATGTTCCCATTGTTCTCTAGGAGTTTAGCTTGTTTCTACCAAGTACTAGCACCACCTTCAAATTTATAGGCTACAAACTCCACACGATACTCTGTTGGCATGCCAATGGTATCCAGGTGCTTCACGATTGAATCTAACCAATATTCAGCCACTTGTGGGTCCCAATTTTTGTTGAAGGTCAGAACAGATGCACGCTGAAATTCCTTAAAGTATGCATGCTGACGAATAGCCTCAAACACCTCTAGCCTTGCCTTTGTTGCCATCTACTGAAATGCAGCAAACATGGCCCTCATCATGCCCTCATCATTTCTAGAGCCAGCGTCAACTGTCGAACGACGTTTCTAAAAACAAAATTTAGGCTGTCAGTTGTATTTCATTGTCGTACCTGTGTGTGCATAATTCCCAAGGTTTATAACCTAAGGCTCTGATACCATTCTGTCATGGCCCGGAGTACGGGAGGTGACGTGATAGGTTAATTAAGTTAATTAAGTAAAAAATTAATTAAAACGTAAGTTAAAGAATTTAATTAATTATGAAAAATGTGATAATTTTAAACTCATTTTAAACAAACATTTATAATGATTAAATAAATAAGATAAAAACAAAATTAAACAAAATGATAAAGAAAGAGGAAATACACGTTGGGCTCCACTGACCCACAACTTGTGCACACACATAGTATCGACAATATTTAAATTACAACCATAGTCCAAAATATAAAGAAAGATTAAAATAATACATGCCTTGATTAATTTGTACAACAACCTACCCAGGTCTTCCATTGATCGAAAGTCTGATCTAAAGACCCTTCATCAATCCTAAGTTTTATTCCACCTAAGGGGAGAATTAGAAACAAATAAAATGTGAGTGAAAGACTAAGTCAGACTACGTTTTAAAAACAGATAGATAATTTAAACCCAAAATTTACTTTTCGAAGGAATAATTAGAAAACAAAGTTATATAAATAAAATTCATTTAAATAAGTCTTATTAAAAATGGTTCATCCAGAAAGTACCTTTTATGTTTCTTCGGCAAACCATAGTTATCACCACTGAAGTGGCCCAGCTAGGTTTCAAGACCTGCTCACAAGGTCGCACGCTACACGACCCGATCTCTGATATGGCATCATGCCCTTATATTCATTTTATTATTATTTAAAACCCACTTACTAAATATTTTCATTAACATTCATTATGTGATTCGTTATGAAAATCACCTCAACCTACTATTTGTAAAGGCAATCAAATAAAAATCCCTTTTTTAATGAATCATCGAAAACATTTTGATAAAATCCTTTTGAGGCCAAAATCATTTAAAAACTAGGCTACCAAGGAAATGGGTAGAAGTCCTACCTCAATATCCGTGCCAATGTCTAACACCGTAGTCCCGATCCGCTATATGCTAGCTCCACGGAACTACAAAAAACCTTAAATATATAAACTAAGTCTATTTGTATCTAGCTTAAGATATCCCATGTTGCTAAGCTATCTTATGGTGTCCTAATGTGCCATTTGTGTTTATAAAATCATACTGCAAGATCAAAATTTTAATCAGGGTCCAAAATAGTAAAAACAGGTGAGAAACAACAAATTTTCATGAAACCCGATCGGCCTATCGATTCCTCTGGTCCATCCTGCCGAACTATGCAGTTCAACCTAGTCTGGTAGGTTGAGCTTTTTCAGGTTTGGCCTATTGAAGGCATGAGTCTGGCCTGCCAGATTCAGGAATCCGGCCTGCTGAACATGAACTTCGGCCTGCCGCAATGGGAAAGTTATGGAACTTTCCAGAATCGGGTCTCGGCCTCCACAAGCCTGATTCTTATTTTCACCTATTTTTTCTCAATTTCTAGGCATGAAAAATGCTCATAGATGATAAAAAAACATAATAGAACACTTCTAAACTAGTTTAAACAAGATTTGCATAGAAAAATCAAACCAAGCTTAAAATCTAGATGATCTAGGTTCCAACAACTTAGATTAATAGTTTTCTAGGCTCAAATGGGCTTGGATTTCAAAATGCTAAGAAAATTGAAAAATTTAGAAAAAGTTTGAAATTTGAAAACTAACCTTCCATTTAAGCTTCAAATCAAGTTTGTGATCGTTTAAATGTGTTCTCAAGCTTCCAATCCACTAAAAATTGAAGCATGGGCTTGATTTGGAACCAAAAATTTAGGAGAAAAAGAGAGAAAGAGAGAGGCAGTGGGGAGAGGAGACAGAGAGAGACGAGAGAGAGAGGGAGAGTGTGAGCGTGAGAGCATGATGGAGTGTAAGGAAGAGAGAAATAAATTGAGGGGATAGGTGCACAAACTGGGAGAGAAAATCGTGTACCACACATGGTTTTGAAAAGGGACGTGGTTGGTATTTGACAAGTTGTTTTGTTTCAAAATTCAAAATAACAAATAAAAATAATTAAAAGTAATTAAGAGTCATGAAAATAATAAAAAATAACATTAATTAAGAGATTCCACAAATAGTCAAATTAAGTTTTAAAAATACATCATGGCACATTAATCCACCATTTTATACATTAACATCACTTAATTAATTTTAGAGCGTTACACATTTGGAACACAACTGTTACTTCTTATAAAGTCGACAGTCCCAATCTACCATGCGCATCCCCTCATTGGATGAAGTATTTCTCTTAACCCTTAACAACATCTACAATTTGGAAGAGTAAAGTTTGAGACATACTATTTCATTAGTGAAACATCTCTTTATTGAATCATGTGTTCTCAGCAAACTAGTTGTTGAACATATTATGATCAACACATTTTTAGTTACGATTGATCATTATGTGACTAGGAATTGAGACTCTGTGGATCACTTGGTTGTTTTCTTGACTCAAATAGTTGGCGAGGATGATGATGTTGTTATTGGCCATATGAATAATCACTTGTTGTTGTTCTTTAATCACTTCAAAATCTTTCATCAATTGCACACCATCTTTATTTGCACCATTAGAAAATGAAGAATTTGGAGATGACAAATTTGATTGACCTTCAATTGAAATTCATTTTCAAAGGTACAAAAAAATATGATTTTCTTTCTTGTAACTGAAACAAAATGGTGTGTTTTTTTTTTTTTGAAGAAATAAAACTGAATGGATTGCAACAAAACTCAGCTTTCTCTTTTCAAAATGGTTCAAGACAATACTTTATTTAATAAGAAATCAGGATTAGTTAGATAACAACCATCATATTAGATTTCATCAGATTACTAACAGTTAGGTATCTTATAAAAGCCTATGTTATCTTCACTCACACCAAAGCCCTCAAATAAGATATCTGAATCATGACCATCAGATTAAATTTTATCATATCACCAACAATCAATTAAATTTTAGAGCCCTATATTTCACTCTTGTCGTAACCATCAGAAAAGCTACCTAGATATTTTTTTGTCATGGACGTTGGATTTGATCTTAGATTCCAATGTTATCTTCATTCTTACCAATGCTATTAGATAAGATGTTTAAGTGTTTTTTTTATTACAGTCAGTGGATTGGATTTTATCATATCATCAACCATCGGATTGGATTTTAGAATCCTATCTTTAGACCTTCATTTAATCAACAAATAGCAAGTTACCCATAAATGAAAGTTCACCCATGAAGTATACTTCAAATCTAATCTTCTCTCCTCCTTTTCTTTAGTGTTTTCTAGTCCCAAATCAACTTTTTTGTGAAAAAAGACTGGCTTCAAATCAATGTAGTAAATCTTTGTTCGAGTCTAAAAGTAGATGTTTGATATAAGTCAAGTACAAAGTTATCCAAGTAATAAAACTCAGTGAATCTATGGTCGATCCCATGAGGAAAAGGTATTGTAAAGGTTAAATATATCAATTATTCTATTTTTATTTATTTGTTATTTGAAAAATTTGAGACTAAAATTACTTATTTACAATATTTACACATGTTTTACTTTATCCATTTTTATATTTTTTTTTGTGGTTTTTAGAATTTTAACAACAAGCAATCAAATTTAAATTAGAATAGTAAATGAAACTTTAATAATAAGTGTAAGTTAACTAGAAGAAACAATAATTTTAACAAAACTGAGGAAGAAAGGTTCCACTCTAGCAATTAACTTAAATATGTTTTAGTTGTTCTAAATTATTTACTAAAATGGTTTAAGTATGCAATATTTCATCTTTTTGTCTACAACAAATCAAGAGTTACCAAGTATTTAATGTCCCAATTCATGATTATAGTGCATCAAAGACTCATTTTTAATAAAATTACACTTAAGCATTGTCATGCCATTCTCTGTCTATGAATATTCAAAGTGTTCCTAAGCATTACCAATACCAGTCTATTTCTACAAGAAATCAAAACTTAATTTTGTAAGAGTTTTAGCTAAGTTAATATGAAAATCATAAGTTTTCTAAAAATGATTTTGACATTATAACAACTTAAAAAATATTGAAAAACTAAAAATATTTACCTTAATTTTGCCAAACTTTTCTCTTCTTTCCTCAGGAAAAAGGAAATTTAGGAAGACATATTGAAAGTAGAAATGCATAATTTTACTTGGCATAACTATTTTACAACATAGAAACTATAAGTATTTTACAATAACATGAAACTAAAATTTAGAAGAAACATAGTGTAAGAAGAGAGAAAGAAGAGAATTACTCCAAATTATGGAGAATAGTGTGTATTTTTATTATTTTATAATAGAGAAAAATCTACTCTTTGCAAGATTTATTACATTTTTTATTTATTTTTATTATTTTATTTAGATATTTTAGGTTGAAAATGACTATAATGGCAATTTAGGATTTATTACTTTTTTTCCTTTTTTTCCTCTCAGACTAATCCACTCGGAGAGCTGATTCCATCTTGCCGATCGTGTGCTTTACAATACAGCTGACAAGGTGGAGGCGCGCTGAAGACCTTTAGATCTGCAGATTTTGACTTGAGGAACGATGCAGATTGAGGTGCTAGAAGAGGAAGTGCTGAACCATTGGATCTGCTGATTAGTAAGTTGATCGAAGGGCTGAGAAGAAACGTGCACTTGGGATGCAGCGCACTAAATCTAAAGGCGGAACAGGGACACACGGATGGGCAAAATGTGGTGGGCAGTCTGATCCGACGAGTGAGAGCTCACCAAATGCCCTTTTTTGATTTTGATTTTCTTTTTTTTTTATTTCTTGAGTATTTAAGGTTTGTTTTTCAATGCTTTTGCGCCGTTTTTCTCCTTCTCTTCTTAGAGATTTCAAATCTAAAATAAAATAAACAAACTAAAATTAATTATTTTACAAACATAATTTTTACAATAATTAAAAATATTTATTTTACAATTACACACCAAAATTACTAAAAATAGATAATAACTTCTAAAATTAATAAATCTTAACAAATACGCTATTTAAGACTCAAAATATTTTTAGAAATTACATGTGATATAATACGACATATTTATAGAGACTTTAAGACTGAAAATAAAATTATAAAACTTTATTTTCACGATTTTGATCATTTACAAGCTAATTAATTATAAAACATGCAGAAATGATTTTAAAACTTACTAAAAATATTATTATACATCAAAACACCTTAAAACATATTTTTAAACTTATTTTCACATAAACACAATAAAATACAAATTATCACGCAAATGCTATAATTAAGGGATTTAATGGGAAATGTTAATGTAAAATAATAATATTTAGCCCTAAAAAATGTGCATTTTCACAATCTTATCTCAACCAACTTATTGCTAGTCTCAAGCAATGAAAGCGAAAAAAATGAAAACAGATCAAATGATTGGTTTCTCAAAAGCATGTAACTCCTTGTAGAATGACCTCCGAGTTTGTTTTAGACTCATGGCTTAAAATGAAACGTAGATATTATTCATGTTTATGCTTTATTTCAAGAGTATGCCTTGTATTTAAATTGGATTTTCCTATGTGTATTATTCGATCACTGATCATTACATACAAATCAGATACATTTACACTAATATAAACTACTTTATTTTAACAAAATCTGATAAGTTTGATTTTCATTCCTCTACTCCACTAATGCAGAATAACAATAAATTAAAGACCAAATAAATATATGAAGTGCTTAGTCGAAACAAGTCTCTCGGCAATCAACGTCACATGGACATTGACCATGAAGGTGGATGGATAATTAAACCACAATTAATAGTATAACACTACTCATATTATCATTCTTAGAATAAGTAATACTATGTGACTAGTATATAAATCAGCACCATGGTGTTGCAAAAATACCATCACTAGTGATATATCAAGACATCATAGACTTGCCACTTTTCAATCGATAATCTGGACCGATACCTCTTCATTGGTCATATTCTCTTATATCACTACATTGGGGAATGAAACAATCTTGCTAGGGTAGGGATGGCTTTTCGGCAACGTTGACACATGAAATATGTCATGAACATGAGAAATCTTGGGAAGAGGATCAAGTCATCAAGTAATTGCATCGACTCAGTGTGAGTAACCTCAAATGGCCTGACAAACCTTAGTAAAAGTTTTCCACTTATGTCAAAACACAAAATCCCTTTAAACATGAAAACCTTGAGAAGTGCAAAATCACCCTTTTTAGATTCTAAAAGTCGGCTTCTCCTATAGCATGACTCTTTTGCTGCTTTTGGCAACCTTTAATTGATTTCATATCATGAAATTCTTATCATTGTTTTCACAAATTTTTTTTGGTCTAATGAAGATCCCATCTTTTGGTCCTAACTAACAAACTGGTCATTGACATGGTTTCTCATAAGTGCCTCAAATGGTGCCATACAAATATTCGTTTGGTGACTATCATTGTATAACAAATTAAGCTAGACATAAATACTTCTTCCAAATTCAGCTAAAACCTAAAATTACAAGCATGCAACATATCCTCGAGAATCTATATAACTCACATAGACTACTCATTGGTTTGACGATGAAAGGCCAAAGTCTAACTCGATACCCAATGCTTATTGGGAACTTTTCCAGTACTTAGCATTAAACTAGATATCTCTATCAAAAGTGATGGGTAATGGAATTCTTATGCATTTCTCAAGATACAATTTTCCTAGAACTTTCCTTGAGTACTTCAATCCAAATGGTACAAAATGCACTCAACCTATCCATATTGACCCAAATAGCATATTGCTTTAGTTCTGTCCCATTTGGTGTTTCGCTTTCACTTTATTACATGTCATACACTCGGTGACTTAATTCCAAAACATCTTTCTTCATGCCTTTTCTCCAATTCTTGTCTCTCTTCAAATCACAATGTATCTTTGCACTTCCAAGACCTATGCGCTTCATTCGATACAACCTTTGTTACTTATTCTATCTCAGCATATCCAAACATTCCATGGAATAAAAAGATCTACTTATATATACCTTCTGCTCATTGAATTATTCCCCAATCTAAATCTATGTCCATACTCCCTAAAAATGTTGATCTCATCACTAATCTTGTTTCACTAGCTAAATAAGTGTCGAAGTAGATTCTAAGTTATAAAACAAAGTCTATCTACAACCCTCATAGCATCATCATCTGTGTTTACTAACCATAACATTCCTTCTCTAATCTTCTAATGCTGAACAAGCAAAAATTTTAGAAGTCTAAATCCATCTCTCTTTAAGCAAATAGATACTCCAACTGTTATTAGTAAAATTTGAAATACTGCTTCGTAAAAGAAGAAATAATACCTCCAAATCTTGCCATGGCTAACCACTATAAGTTCCAAGTCATGAGTGGAACAATTTTACTTATGAGACTTAACTTATCGTAACTCCTATGTTACAACCCGTCCATACTGCATCATCACGTACCCAAGTCCACATTGGTATGAACCTCATATGGCTTATCACTATTCGGTATAATCAACAATAAAGCAGTGATAATCTAGGTCTTCAATTTTTGAAAAGCATACTCATATTCAACGTTCCATTCAATCGAACATCCTTCTTTGTCAATTGCAATAACTGTTTGACATGTAAGTCCTAAGGAGCAAAAATGTAATAAGTTTTTGGAGACATTTTTATCAATAAATAATTTATTTATTGTTTATATACCAAATCTTGTCCTCTTTACGTTCATATTTGTTGAAAGTATGTTAAGCAAACAATAGTCTGAGACTGTCGCTCTAAACCTTTAAGAATTGGGCATATGATGGACAAATTATGCAGAAGACACGATTCTTAAGGTGACAGTCTAAATCATAAGATCCACAATCGATGGAATAAAGTTGGGCACTTTATTTATGTAAAGATTGTTTTGTTGTCTATATCCCTATCGGGAGATGTTTTGTCTTGGCCATCGAAGGTGGACTTCACGAACAGAAACATTGGCACGTTATCATAGGTGATGATGTGTTGGATTAGGACATTAAGTGAATTGATTTGGATTAATAATTCTATCTCAGCAAATCGATTCGCTTTAGACAATCATTTGTATTGTATCTTAATCCTGAGATGAATAATGGGCCCATTGTCTTTACTTGTGTTTTTTGATGTACAAAAGGATGACAACCCACATCTTAATAGTGGTTTGCATGCCGGTACGTTGGTGACATGACTCTTGAAAGTGTAGACCTGTTATTCATAGATATGGAATCCATAGCTTCTCTTTAGGAGTAGTGATATCCTCTTATATGCATTATCATGTAATTGGAAAACTGGAGTGCTCAACCATTTGGATACATAGGTGTAACTGATTGGTATACTGTCTTTGGATGGTAAGTTTTTCGATGATGAGATAATGGAATGTAAGATAAAAATAATCGGGAAGGTAAGATAGAACATGTCCTTAAACCGATTATGGATAATCCTATAGGGATACGATACACTATGATATGTCATGGAGACTTAGCTATACGGGCTTCGTAATTCTATGTAGTTCGAGAGTACAGCTCCAAGCTTTTAGTGGAGTAGCGTTGGAGTTGATAATTATGAAATGTATATTTGGGATATTGGGTTACATAATTAGTGGGAGCTTGAACTATATAGGTCCGTTTGGTCCCCTTTGCTAGCTCACAAAATCCTGTAACGATACAGCGTGCTTTTTCAATAATTGGTGACTTATGTCAGATTTATTAGATTGGTTGAAATTCAAAAGAATCAAATAATTCATGTCTGTTTATCGGTTGAATTAATTTTGTGATAAAATTAATTCAAGATAAAATTGTTGAATTAATGGGATCAGATAATTTTTGTCTATTTATCAATTGATTTATTTTTTTATAAATTAAATCAAGATAAACTTGTAAAATTATTAGGAATTCATTTTTTTAACTAGAGATTATCTAGATAAAGTTGTTTTGGTTAGATAACTTTTCTATTGGGTTATTTGAATTAAAACTAAGACTTTATCATATAGAATCTAGAGTGGAAAATAAAAGATTCACTGAGATTTTTTTGGCAGTTTGGCATGCCGATGGGGCAGATCGGCCTGCCAATGCAAAAAAAAAAGATCGCACAATTTTACGTGGATTTCATCAAATATTGATCTGAATTTTATTCTGATTCAAATTTTTGAGACCTTATCTAATAAGGACTGGCCGTGGACCCAACATCTATAAATAGGGAGTAGGTCTCATAAGTTATTTAGATTAATTGCAAGATTAAGAGTGATACTCTGAATCTAAAACTCCCTAAGAGCTCTTGTTCACAAATCACGAACACTAGCTTTGGGTTCTCTAAATTGGTTCGAAGGAGAGTCACCTAAAGGATAAGCTTTATGTGTCAGCCCACACTTACTCCGATCATGGATAGAGAATAGCAAAGAAGACTAGTTGGTTGAGGTTCTTTTGGAACGTTACTTCTCTTAGCGGATCGTAGGAGTTCCTCAGCATTCAAAGGTTAGTAAGATCTAGTTAATTTTTGCATATAGCGTGTCAAACTTGTATTTTGAAAAATACTCTGATATAAAATTTTTAAAATTCCACTGCGTACTATTTTTTCAACAATTGGTATCAAAGCCAAGGTTTTTACATAAATTTATGAGTTTGTGATCATGTTATATGCATAAATTATATGATCTTGATCTCTCCTATGCTTGAATTTAATTTTATAGAGAGTTGGCACTCTAAGTTTCTATATAATTATATGTTGTCATGGATTATATGGTAAATATTTATTAATTAATTATGATTAATTAAATTATTATTAATTAATTAATTAATTTATACCGATTATAGTTCCTTAGAGGTTAGAATGTGTATCTAGGTTTTTTATATAATTAGATGGTGGACTATCATCTCCGTCTAGGAATTATTTTTTAATTTTAAATTTGTAAGAATTTTGTAATTCAATAATTATTCAGAGAAGATGGATCTAGAAGGCAAATTTAGAAGATGGTTGATAGCGCTCCAAGGCATTTCCTAAGTCTCTAATTTTATGTTTTTGAATTGTTGAAAATAAAATTGATGAGTTGCATTAAAAATTCCATTTTCTGGAAAGGGTAATTTATGCTCGATCGGCATGCTGAACCCTTCAGTTCAACAGGCCGATGGTCGCAGATCGGCAGGCTAGACGTGAGGTTCGGCGGGCCATCAACGGGGCAAAAATCAGGAGGCTCTAGCGGCAGGCCAAACTTTCAGTTCGATAGGCCGATCTATCATGAATCGGCAGGCCGATTTGTGAAGATTGGTAGGGCGATCTGTGAAGATCAGCAAGCTGGTGGATCATGACCGGCAGGCCGATCATCCAGATCAACCTGCCTATAAAGAGCTAAAAAATTTTCTAGAAGAGGTGTACTTTTTCAATGCTATTTTAAATTTATTTTTGGGACAATTCTAAGAAACATTAAATTTAGATATGACCGAAAATATGAAGTATTTGATTCATACGGGGTTGAAGACTTGAAGCTGGACATTACATGAAGAAGGATACAACTTGTAGCTTTATTTTTGGGATAATTCAAAGAAACATTAAATTTAGATATGACCGAAAACATTTATTATTTTGCTTGTAGCTTTGTTTAATTGCTTTGCTTGTCTGCATTATAATATGATGTGTCGTGTATATTGATAACATGCCATATAGAATAGGGAGTGCCGCTCATATTAAAATTTTTCAACCATGTTCTTGAAATAAAACCTTGTTTTCAAAAGATTGAGTGGGAGAAGGTTTTCGAAGACAAGACCTAAGGCCTCTATCATTGGTCCATAGGAAGAACATAGTGGTCCCAACACCTATGAAGGCACTTCTATTATGTACTAGATTAGATCTCCAAGAGGATAAGGTACTTTAGAATGATTTATGCTTGCACACCCCTAGGGAGTAATTATAAATGATGGATAAAATATTGAAACAATGGTTATACACTCACGTTAATTTTATTATTAACCTCCCTTAGGAGCTCTGTTAATAGAATTAATGGCCAAAGAAATGATTATTAATATATGCTAGATCATACGGGTCCTGGATAGCATATAGTAATCAGGAGGGGATCCATGTTCTTGATTGAATTTGGCATGACTCCCCTAGGAGCTTGTTGAATTCTGAGTTGGGAATTTTCGTTGTAAGGTTGTGATATTTTCAAGGTTTTGACACATAAACACATTTGTATGTTTTTCGAGATTGTGTTATCTTACTAAATTGTTATTGTATGTTTGCTTATGTTTGGTATATGATTCTTTATTGTGGATTAAAAATATCTAAAAGCGCTTTATCTTCGATACTTGACAAAAACTTATTAACTGGTGAGAATTATAATAATTGAAAATGGAACCTGGATATCGTCCTCTCCTTTGAGAAACTGAAATTTGTGTTGACAACCCCTTGCCCTCTCGAGCCTATGGGAGATTCTACCAATAAGCAATTCCAAGCGTACGATCGTTGGAAAGATGCAAACGATCAGGCCCGCTACTATGTTATGGCTAGCATGAATAACATGCTGCAGGCTCAATATGAGGATTATGAGACTGCTAAGCAGATTTGGGATAATCTTGAAGACACATTTAGAGGCCAGGCCATAACAAAGTGGCAAAGGACACTTTGGAAACTCTTGAACTGTAAACAGAGATTGAGGATGTCTATAAAGGAGCACATGATGTTGGTCATGGGTTATCTCGGTGAGGCTCAAATCAATGGAGCCAACATCGATCTTGAAACTTAGATGACTATGGTCTTTGAGACTCTATGAAAGGAATTTATTATGTTTAGAGCTACATTTAATTTAAGCAATAGGCGGGATATGACCTTAATAGAATTGATGAAACAATTATAGGAGTTTGAACTATTGATCAAGGAGTCTCTTACGGGTGGAGAGGCCAATATGGTAGCTACTTTTGGTTCCAATCCCAATTCTGGTAATGGAAAGAAACAATGGGCCAAGATTGGGAAGTCTTTTGTTCTTGCTAACACCAAGAGCAAGAAAAAGAAGAAGAAGAACTAGAAGAAGCTTAAGTGCTTCTTCTACGGGAAGGTCAGGCACATAAAGAAGCAATGCATGGACTTCTTCTTCAAATGAGGTAGGTGTGATCTTTTGTATTTAGAAACTTGTTTGGTTGAGGAATCTAATGACATTTGGGTCATAGATTCTGGTGCAACTAATCATGTTTGTGTTTCTCTACAGTGGTTCAAAGAAACGAGAAGTCTGCTACATGAAGACTTCACGCTTCGGATGGGTGATGGATCCTTGGTCCTAGGAAATGCAATGGGAGACATCCTTCTTTACTTTGATAATCATAATAATTTAATTTTGTGAGATTGTTTTGATGTTCTTAAATTTAAAAGGAATTTAATTTCTATAGCTTGTTTATTTAAAGACTCCTATTTGGTTTCTTTTAATGATAAAGTGGTGATTTGTAAAAACAAATCTTTTATCTATTCTGGATGGATGCCAAATAATCTATATCTTATCAAACCTTAAGATGGACTCACTGCTTAATGTTGAGATGAATGATAATAATTCTAAAAGACTTAAAACTTCTTAATCTAATAAGACTTATCTTTGGCATTTGTGCCTTGGTCATATTAACTTGAACAAGATTCAAAGGTTGGTAAGGGATGGACCTTTAATTCACTTAAAGGTGGAATCTATACCTCAATGTGAATCCTGTTTGGAGGGTAAAATGACCAAAAGACCATTCAGGTCTAAAGGCAATAGAGCCGAAGGGGTTCTAGAACTTGTGCATAGTGATGTTTGCGAACCGATGAACATCCGGGCACGAGGAGGGTATAACTACTTTCTCACTTTTATTGATAATTACTCAAGGTATGGGTATCTGTACCTAATGCACTACAAAAGTGAAACTTTTGATAAGTTTAGGGAGTTTCGGGCTAAAGTGGAAAAACAATTGGGTAGACCCATAAAGGCACTTCGATCCGATCGAGGTGGAGAATACCTTTCTGATGAGTTCTTGGGACACTTATTAGAGAATGGGATTTATCCCATTTGACTGCACCGGGCACTCCGAGCAGAATGGCATAGCGGAGAGAAGAAATAGGACTTTATTGGACATGGTAAGGTCCATGATGAGTTATTCATCATTGCCTTTACCCTTTTGGGGATATGCACTACAAACCGCATGTTATCTTTTGAGCAATGTACCTTCAAAATCGGTCCCTAAAACTCCTCATGAGTTATGGACAGGAAGGAAGACATCCTTAAACCATATTCACATATAGGGATGTCCAACTCGTGTCCTGTTTAACGATACGAATAAGTTGAAAGCACGCTCGGATGTTTGCGTGTTTGTAGGATATCCAAAAAGGACTAAAGGGGGTTATTTCTATAACCCAAAGGAAAATAAAGTTGTGGTTTCAACTAATGCAACTTTCCTTGAGGAGAGTTACATGGATGACTTTAAGCCTCGAAGAAAAGTGGTGCTTTAGAAGTTAAGGAGTGATCCAATCACTTCGAAGGATCCAAATGAAACCATTCCGATCGGTGTACAAAAACCAAAGAATCTGAACAACAACCTAAGGGGTTATGGTGTAGTAGGTGTTAGACATGTATGCCCTAAGGAGGAAAAATGTAATACGTTCATATTTGTTGAATGTATGATAAGCAAACAGTAGACTGTCAGTCTAAACCTTAAGAATTGGGCATATGATGGACTGATTATGCGAAAGACACGATTCTTAAGGTGACGGTCTAAAACATATGATCCGCAATCGAGGGAATAAAGTTGGGCGCTTTATTCATGTAAAGATTGTTATGTTGTCTATATCCCTTATAGGAGACGGTTTGTCTTGACCATCGGAGTTGGACTCCGTGAATAGAAACATTGGCACGTTGTCATAGGTGACGATGTGTTGGATCGGAACATAAAGTGAATTGATTTGGATTAATAATTATGTCTTGGCAAATCGATTCACTTTAGACAGTCATTTGTATTGTATCTTAATCTTGAGATGAATAGTGGGCTCGTTGTCTCGACTTGTGTCTTTTGATGTACCAATGGGTGACTCCCACATCTCTATAGTGGTATGCATGCCGGTATGTTGGAGGCATGACTCTTGATAGCGTAGACTTGTTATTCATAGATATGGAATCCATAGATCCTCTTTAGGAGTAATGATATCCTCTTATATGCGTTGTCCTGTAATTGGAAAACTGGAGCGCTCAACCATTTGGATACATAGGTGTAACCGAATGGTATACTATCTTTGGATGGTAAGTTTTCTATTGGTGAGACAATGGAACGTAAGATAAATATAATTGGGAAGGTAAGACAAATCTTGTCCTTAAGCCGATTATGGATACACTATGATATGTCATGGAGACTTAGCTACATGAGCTTCGTAATTCTATAAAGTTCGAGAGTGCAGCTCCAAGCTTTTAGTGGAGTAGCGTTGGAGTTGATAATTGTGAAATGTATATTTGGGATATTGGGTTTCATAATTATCATGAGCTTGAACTTTATAGGTCCATTTTGGTCCCCTTTGCTAGCTCACAAAATCCTGTAACGACACGGCGTGCTTCTCCAATAATTGGTGACTTATGTCGGATTTATCAGATTGGTTTAAAATTTATAAGAATCAAATAATTCATGTCTGTTTATCGATTGAATTAATTTTGTAAGAAATTAGTTCAAGATAAACTTGTTGAATTATTGCGATCAGATAATTCTTATCTGTTTATCGGTTGTTTTAATTTTGGACAAATTAGAACAAGATAAACTTGTAGAATTATTGTGAATTGATTTATTTTCTTAGAGATTATCTTGATAAAGTTTGTTTTGATCAGATAACTTCTCTATTGGGTTATTTGAATCAAAACTGAGACTTTATCCTTTAGAATCTCGGGTGGAAAATAAAAGATTCGCGTAGATTTTTTCTTGGGAGTTCGGCCTGTCGGATGACGTGTTCGGCCTGCTGAACTGGCCTGTTTGGCCTGTCGATCAGCGGGAGATAAGATTACACGTTTTAACGTGGATCTTATCAGATATTGATCTGAACTTGATTTTGTTTCAAGTTTTTGAGACCTAATCTGATATGGACTGACCCCAGGACCAATAGCTATAAAAAGGGAGTAAGTCACATGATTTACTCAGATCAATTTGAGAGATTAAGAGTGTTACTCTTCTAGTGAGCATCTGAAAACTCCCTGAGAGCTTTTGTTTACAAATCACGAACACTAGCTTTGGGTTCTCTCTGTTGGTTGGAAGGAGAGTCACCGGTGGAAGAGCTGTACGTGTGAGCCCACACTCACTCCGGTTGTGGATAGAGAATAGCAAAGAAGACTAGTTGGTTGAGGCTCTACTGGAACGTTACTTCTCTACACAGGTTGCAGAGGTTCTTCGGCACACTAAGGTTAGTAAGATCTATTTAATTTATACATATAACATGTCAAACTTGTGTTTTGAAAATTACTCTGATGAAAAATTTTAAAAATTCCGCTGTGCGCTTTGTTTCCAGCAATTGGTATCAGAGTAGAGGTTTTTACATAAATTTGCAAGTTTGTGATCATGTTATGTGCATAAATTTTGTGATCTTGATCTCTCCTATGCTTGAATTGAATTTTATAGAGAGATGGCAGTCTAGGTTTCTATATAATATATATGTCGTCATAGATTATGTGGTGAATGTTTATTAATTAATTATGGTTGATTAAATCATTGTTTAATTATTTATTAATTAATTAATACCGGTTATGGTTCCTTAGAGGTTAGAATGTGTATCTAGGTTTTTCATGTAATTAGATGGCGGACTATCATCTCCGTCTAGGAATTGTTATTTAATTTTTAATTTGTAAGAATTTTGAGATTAAATAATTATTCGAAGAAGATGGAATGAGAAGTCGGATCTTAAAGATTGATGATGGCGCCTCCAGGTATTTCCTGAGTCTCTAATTTTATGTTTTGAATTGTTGAAAATAAAATTGATGAATTGCATTAAAATTGTATTTTCTGGATTGAGGGTTTTCTGCTCGGTCGACATGTCGGACCTTACAGTTCGGCAGGCTGAAGGTCGCAGATCGGTAGGCTAGACGTGTGGTCCAACAGGTCGACAGTGGGGCAGAAATTTTGGTGCTCTGCTAGCAGGCCAAACCTCCATGATCGGCCTGCCGACCGAGAGCTGCCGTGTGTCCAGAAAAGGTGCAATTTTTCTAGTACAGGTTTAATTTTATTTCTGAGACGATTCTGAGAACCATTAATTTGGATTTGACCGAAAATATGAAGTATTCGATTCATACGGGATTAAAGACTTGAAGATGGATATTACATGAAGAAGGATACATCTTGAGGATTCAAGGATGAAGCATCGATAAATGTCTCGATTATTCTCTTGTAAGCTTAGTTTTCTATTCTCTAGGGTGGAACCATAATATTACGGTTATTATTATTTTGCTTGTAGCTTTACTTGATTGCTTTGCTTGTCTGCATTATAATATGATTTACCATGTATATTGATGACATGTCATATAGAATAGGGAGTGCTGCTCATATTAAAATTGTTCATGTATAATTTTAAAATAAAACCTTGACTTTAAAAGATTGAGTGGGAGAAGGTTTTCGAAGAGAGGACCTAAGGCCTCCATCGTTGGTCCATAGGAAGAACATGGTGGTCCCGGCCCCTAGGAAGGGATTTCTATCATGTACCAGATTGGATCTCTAAAAGGATATGGTATTTTAGTATGATTTATGGTTGCACACCCCTAGGTGGTGATTATAAATCATGGATAAAATATTGAAACAATGGTTATACACTCACGTTAATTTTATTATTAACCTCCCCTTGGAGCTCTGTTAATAAAATTAATGGCCAAAGAAACGATTATTAGTATATGCTGGATCATACGGGTCCTAGATGGCATATATTAATCAGGAGGGGATCCGTGTTCCTGATTGAATTTGGCATGACTCCCCTAGGAGCTTGTTGAATTCTGAGTTGGGAATTATCGTTGTAAGGTTGTGATATTTTCATGGTTTTGACACATAAACACATTTGTATGATTTTACATGATTGTGTTATCTTACTAAATTATTATATATGTTTGCTTATGTTTGCTATATGATTCTTTATTATAGATTGAAAATGTCTAAAAATGCTTTATCATCGATACTTGACAAAAACCAATTAACTGGTGAGAATTATAATAATTGGAAACGGAACTTGGACATCGTCCTATCCTTTGAGAAACTGAAATATGTACTGACAACTCCTTGTCCTCCCGAACCTACGGGAGACTCAAGTAATGAGCAATTCCAAGCGTACGATCGCTGGAAAGATGCTAATGATCAGGCCCGCTGCTATGTTATGGCTAGCATGAATAACGTGCTGCAGGCTCAACGTCAAGATTATGAGACTGCGAAGTAGATCTTGGATAATCTTGAGGACATGTTTGGAGGCCAGGCCATAACAAAGCGGCAAGGGGCGCTTCAGAAACTCTTAAACTGTAGACAGAGGCTGGGGACATCTATAAAGGAGCACATGATGTTGTTCATGGGTTACCTCACTGAGGCTCAAACCAATGGAGCCGACATCGATGCTGAAACTCAGATGACTATGGTCTTTGAGACTCTGTCTAAGGAATTTATTCCGTTTAGAGCTACTTTTAATTTAAGCAATAGACGGGGTATGACCTTGACAGAACTGATGAAACAGTGACAGGAATTTGAACTGCTGATTAGGGAGTCTCCTGCTGGTGGTGAGGCCAACGTGGTAGCTGCTTCTGGTTTCAATCCTAACTCTGGGAATGGAAAGAAGCAACGGGCCAAGAACGGGAAGTCTTCTATTCCTGCTGCTACCAAGAGCAAGAAGAAGAAGAAGGAGAACCCAAAGAAGCTTAAGTGCTTCTTCTGTGGTAAGGTCAGGCATACAAAGAAGCATTGCAAGGACTTCCTTTCCAAGGGAGGTAGTTGTGATCTGGAAACTTGTTTGGTTGAGGAATCCAGTGACATCTGGGTCATAGATTCCGGTGCAACTAATCATGTTTGTGTTTCTCTGCAGGGATTCATAGAATCAAGAAGTCTACTTCGTGAAGACTTAACGCTTCAAATGGGTGATGGATCCTTGCTCTCAGCGAAAGCAGTGGGAGATGTCCATCTTTATTTTGATAATTATAGGAATTTAATTTTGCGAGATTGTTTTATGTTCCTAAATTTAAAAGGAATTTAATTTCTGTATCTTCTTTATTTAAGGACTCCTACGTGGTATCTTTTAATGAGAAAGTGGTGATTTGTAAAAATAAATCTTTTATCTGTTCTGGATGGATACAAAATAATCTATATTTTATCAAACCTAAGATTGACTTATTGCTTAATGCTAAGATAAATGATAATAACTCAAAAAGACTTAAAACTTCTCACTCTAATAAGACTTATCTTTGGCATTTGCGCCTTGGCCATATTAATCTGAATAGGATTCAAAGGTTGGTTAGGGATGGACCTTTAAGTCACTTAAAGGTGGAATCTATACCTCAATGTGAGTCTTGTTTGGAGGATAAAATGACCAAAAGACCATGCGGGCCTAAGGGCAATAGGGGTGAAGGGGTTCTAGAACTTGTGCATAGTGATGTTTACGGACCGATGAACATCTGGGCACGAGGAGGGTATGAGTACTTCATCACTTTTATTGATGATTACTCAAGATATGGGTATGTGTACCTAATGCACCACAAAAGTGAAACTTATGATAAGTTCAGGGAGTTTCGGGCTGAAGTGGAAAAGCAAATGGGTAGACCCATAAAGGCACTTCGATCTGATCGAGGTGGGGAATACCTTTTTGATGAGTTCTTGGGACACTTGTTAGAGAATGGGATTTTATCCCATTTGACTGCGTCGGGCACTCCGCAGCAGAATGGCATAGCGGAGAGAAGGAATAGGACTTTGTTGGACATGATTCGGTCCATGATGAGTTATTCATCATTGCATTTATCCTTTTGGGGATGTGCACTACAAACCGCATGTTATCTTTTGAATAATGTGCCTTCAAAATTGGTCCCTAAAACTCCTCACGAGTTGTGGACAAGACGTAAGACATCCTTAAACCATATTTGCATATGGGGATGTCCGACTCATGTCCTGTTTAAGGATCCGAATAAGTTGGAAGCACGTTAGGAAGTTTGCGTGTTTTTAGGATATCCAAAAGGGACTAAAGGGGGTTATTTTTATAACCCAATGGAAAATAAAGTCGTGGTTTCAACTAATGCAACTTTCCTCGAGGAGAGTTACATGGACAACTTTAAACCTCGAAGCAAAGTGATGTTTGAGGAGTTAAGGGGTGATCCGTTCACTCCAGAGGTTCTAAACGAAACCATTTCGATCGGTGTAGAAAAACCAAACAAACCTGAACAACAACCTCAGGGGCTTCGGCGTTGTGGGAGGATCGGACGTCAACCTGAGAGGTATATGTTTAATGGGGAGGTCTTCTTGGCTGAACCGGATGAACATGGCAGGGATCCTTATACTTACGCAGAAGCTATGGAGGATGTTAATTCAAGAGTCTGGACAGAGGCCATGAACATAGAGATGAAGTCTATGGAGACTAATCGGGTCTAGGAGCTTGTGGATCTTCCCAAAGGGGTAAAACCCATAGGGTGTAAGTGGATCTACAAGAGGAAAAGAGGAGTGGATGGAAAGGTCAAAACCTTTAAGGCTAGACTGGTAGCTAAGGGTTATACACAAAAGGAAGGAATCGATTATGAGGAAACCTTTTCGCCTGTAGCCATGCTTAAGTCCATCCGGATTCTCTTGTCCATAGCTACCGCTCTCGACTATGAGATTTGGCAGATGGATGTCAAGACGGCTTTTCTGAATGGCTATCTTGATGAGTCCGTTTATATGGAACAACCAGACGGGTTCAAGGTGGCGGGTCAAGAGGGGAAGGTTTGTAAGCTGCTAAAGTCAATTTATGGACTTAAGCAGGCATCCCATTCTTGGAACATAAGATTTGATCAAGTGATCAAGACTTATGGGTTCTCACAAAATGTGGATGAACCATGTGTTTACAAACACATAAAGGATGGGAAGGTGGTTTTTCTACTGCTCTATGTAGATGACATTCTGCTAATTGGCAATGACGACGGGGCGTTGTCATCGGTCAAATTATGGTTGACCAAGAAGTTTGACATGAAGGACTTAGGTGAGGCTAATTTTGTTCTCGGTATCCAGATCTTTCGGGATAGGAAGAACAAAATGATAGCTTTGTCTCAGGCCGGCTACATAGATACAATTCTCAGGAGTTTGCAATGTAGGATTCCAAGAACGGTGGGCAACCATCCTGGTCTAGGATTACACTTTCTAAGAAAGACTCTCCAAAGTCTTATGAAGAAAGAGAATACATGAAGAAGGTGCCTTATGCTTCGGCAGTGGGTAGTCTCATGTATGCCATACTTTGCACTCGACCGGATATAAGCTATGCGGTCGGGATTGTAAGTCGATTTTAGGCGAATCCTGGACCAAACCATTGGGTTGCGGTAAAGTATATTTTCAAGTACCTGAGAAGGACTCGAGGGTATATGCTTGTGTATTCGGATGAGGACTTAACTCCTCTAGGATACACTGATTCAGATTTTCAATCCTTTCTAGATTCTAGGAAATCGACTTCGGGGTATATGTTTACTCTGGGTGGCGGTGCCATCAGTTGGAGAAGTGCAAAGCAAGATTGTGCTTCAGATTCAACGATGGAGGCCGAGTATGTGGCGGCTAGTGATGCTTCGAAAGAAGTAGTGTGGCTCCGCAAGTTCCTTGGGGATCTTGAGGTAGTTCCTGGTTTGGATAAAGCGGTATCACTGTACTGTGATGACAGTGCAGCGGTAGCTAATGCTAAGAAACCAAGATTTCACAAGAAGAGTAAGCATATTGATCAGAAGTATCATGTGATAAAGGACTTCGTTGTGGGCGAGCATGTCACGGTGTGCAAGATCGAGTAAGAGGACAATTCAGCTGATCCATTTACGAAGACACTTACTGGGAGAGTCTTCGAGAGGCATGTGGAAGCTATGGGGATCCAAAATTTGTTGTATTTACTCACCTAGTGCAAGTGGGAGATTGTTAGACATGTATGCTCTAAGGAGTAAAAATGTAATACGTTTTTGGAGACATTTTCATCAATAAAGAATTTATTCTTTTGTATATACCAAATCTTGTCCTCTTTACGTTCATATTTGTTGAATGTATGATAAGCAAACAGTAGTCAGAGACTGTCAGTCTAAACCTTAAGAATTGGGCATATGATGGACTGATTATACGGAAGACACGATTCTTAAGGTGACGGTCTAAAACATATGATCCGCAATCGAGGGAATAAAGTTGGGCGCTTTATTCATGTAAAGATTGTTATGTTGTCTATATCCCTTCTAGGAGATGGTTTGTCTTGACCATCGGAGTTGGACTCCGTGAATAGAAACATTGGCACGTTGTCATAGGTGATGATGTGTTGGATCGGGGCATAAAGTGAATTGATTTGGATTAACAATTTTGTCTTGGCAAATCGATTCACTTTAGACAGTCATTTGTATTGTATCTTAATCCTAAGATGAATAGTGGGCCCGTTGTCTCGACTTGTATCTTTTGATGTACCAATGGGTGACTCCCACATCTCTATAGTGGTATGCATGCCGATACGTTGGAGGCATGACTCTTGATAGCGTAGACTTGTTATTCATAGATATGGAATCCATAGCTCCTCTTTAGGAGTAATGATATCCTCTTATATGCGTTGTCCTGTAATTGGAAAACTGGAGCGCTCAACCATTTGGATACGCTGGTGTAACCGAATGGTATACTATCTTTGGATGGTAAGTTTTCTAATGGTGAGACAATGGAACGTAAGATAAAAATAATCAGGAAGGTAAGACAGAACTTGTCCTTAAGCCGATTATGGATAATCATTTGGGGATACAATACACTATGATATGTCATGGAGACTTAGCTACACGAGCTTCGTAATTCTATAAAGTTTGAGAGTGCAGCTCCAAGCTTTTAGTGGAGTAGCGTTGGAGTTGATAATTGTGAAATGTATTTCTGGGATATTGGGTTTCATAATTATCATGAGCTTGAACTTTATAGGTCCATTTTGGTCCCCTTTGCTAGCTCACAAAATCCTATAACGACACGACATGCTTTTCCAATAATTGGTGACTTATGTCGGATTTATCAGATTGGTTTAAAATTTGTAAGAATCAAATAATTCATGTCTGTTTATCGGTTGAATTAATTTTGTAATAAATTAGTTCAAGATAAACTTGTTGAATTATTGCGATAAGATAATTCTTGTCTGTTTATCGGTTGTTTTAATTTTGGACAAATTAGAAGAAGATAAACTTGTAGAATTATTGTAAATTTATTTATTTTCATAAAGATTATCTTCAAAAAGTTTGTTTTGATCAGATAACTTCTCTATTGGGTTATTTGAATCAAAACTGAGACTTTATCCTTTAGAATATCGGGTGGAAAATAAAAGATTCACGGAGATTTTTTCTCGGGAGTTTGGCCTATCGGATGACGTGTTCGGCCTGCCGATCAGCGGGAGATAAGATTACACATTTTCACGCGGATCTTATCAGATATTGATCCGAACTTGATTCTGTTTCGAGTTTTTGAGACCTAATCTGATATGGACTGACCCCAAGACCAATGGCTATAAAAAGGGAGTAAGTCACAAGATTTACTCAGATCAATTTGAGAGATTAAGAGTGATACTCTTCTAGTAAGTATCTGAAAACTCCCTTAGAGCTTTTGTTCACAAATCACAAACACTAGCTTTGGTTTCTCTTTATTGGTTGGAAGGAGAGTCACCGATGGAAGAGCTGTACGTGTGAGCCCACACTCACTCTGGTTGTGGATAGAGAATAGCAAAGAAGACCAGTTGGTTGAGGCTCTTCTGGAACGTTACTTCTCTACACAGGTTGCGGAGGTTCTTCGGCACACTGAGGTTAGTAAGATCTATTTAATTTATACACATAACATGTCAAACTTGTGTTTTGGAAATTACTCTGATGAAAAATTTTAAAAATTCTGCTGCGCACTTTGTTTCCAACAGTAGGAGGATCGGACATCAACCTGAGAGGTATATGTTCAATGGGGAGGTCTTTTTGGCTGAACCAGATGAACATGATAGGGATCCTTATACTTACGCAGAGGCTATAGAGGATGTTGATTCAAAAATCTATACAGAGGCCATGAACATAGAAATGAAGTCTATGGAGACTAATAAGGTCTAGAAGCTTGTGGATCTTCCCAAAGGGGTAAAACCCATAGGGTGTAAGTGGATCTACAAGCAAAAAAGAGGAGTGGATGGAAAAGCCGAAACCTTTAATGCTAGACCAGTAGCGAAGGCAAAAGGAAGGAATCGATTATAAGTAAACCTTTTCACCTGTAGCCATGCTTAAGTCCATCCAGATTCTCTTGTCCATAGTTGCTGCTCTCGACAATGAGATCTAGCAGATGGATGTCAAGGCAGCTTTTCTAAATGGCTATCTTGATGAGTCCATTTATATAGAACAACCAGACGGGTTCAATGTCAAGGGTTAAGAGGGTAAGGTTTGTAAGCTGCTAAAGTCAATTTATGGACTCAAGTAGGCTTCCCATTCTTGGAACATAAGATTTGATCAGGTGATCAAGACTTATGGGTTCTCACAAAATGTGGATGAGCCATGTGTTTACAAACACATTAAGGATGGGAAGGTTATTTTTCTACTGCTTTATGTAGATGACATTTTGCTAATTGGCAATGACATTGGGGCATTGTCATCGGTCAAATTATGGTTGACCAATCCGTTTGACATGAAGGACATGGGTGAGGGTAATTTTGTTCTCGATATCTAGATCTTTCGGGATAGGAAGAACAAAATGATAGCTTTGTCCTAGGCTAGCTACATAGATAAAATTCTCAAGAGGTTTGCAATGCAGGATTCTAAGAAAGGTGGGCAACCATCTAGGTCTGGAATTACTCTTTCTAAGAAAGACTCTCCAAAGTCTAATGAAGAAAGAGAATACATGAAGAAAGTGCCTTATGCTGAAGTAGTAGGTAGTCTCATGTATGCCATGCTTTGCACACGACCAGATATTTGTTATGCGGTCCGGATTGTAAGTCAATTTTGGGTGAATCCAGGACCGAACCACTAGGTTGCGGTTAAGCATATTTTCAAGTACCTAAGAAAGACTCAAGGGTATATGCTTGTGTATTTGGGTGAGGACTTGAATCCTATAGGATATATTGACAGGATATTCAATCCTATCTGGATTCTAGGAAATCGACTTTGGGTTTTATGTTTACTCTAGGCGACGGTGCCATCAGTTGGAGAAGTGTGAAACAAGATCGCACTTTGGATTCAACAATGGAGGCCGAGTATGTGGAGCTAGTGATGCTTTGAAAGAAGCAGTGCGGCTTTACAAGTTCCTTGGGAATCTTGAGGTAATTTATAGTATGGATAAAGTGGTATTACTGTATTGTGAGAACAGTGCGGCGGTGGCTAATGCTAAGGAACCAAGATTTCACAAGAAGAGTAAGCATATTGATCAGAAGTATCATGTGATAAATGACTTCATTGAGAGCAGGCATGTCCTGGTGTGCAAGATCACGTCAGAGGACAATTTAGCTGATCCATTTATGAAGACACTTACTGGGAGAGTCTTCAAGAGGCATGTGGAAGCTATGGAGATGTGAGAGTTGTCATATTTACTCACTTAGTGCAAGTGGGAGATTGTTAGTCATGTATGCCCTAAGGAGTAAAAATGTAATAAGTTTTTGGAGACATTTTTATCAATAAAGAATTTATTTATTGTTTATATACCAAATCTTGTCCTCCTTACATTCATATTTGTTGAATGCATGTTAAGCAAACAATAGTCTAAAACTATCGCTCTAAACCTTTAGAATTGGGCATATGATGGACAGATTATGCGGAAGACATGATTCTTAAGATGACGATCTAAATCATAAGATCCGTAATCGATGGAATAAAGTTGGTCGCTTTATTCATGTAAAGATTGTTATGTCATCTATATCCCTATTGGGAGATGGTTTGTCTTGGCCATCGGAGGTGGACTCCATGAATAGAAACATTGGCACATTATCATAGGTGATGATGTGTTGGATCGGGACATAAAATGAATTGATTTGGATTAATAGTTCTATCTCGGCAAATCGATTCACTTTAGACAATCATTTGTATTGTATCTTAAACCAGAGATGAATAATGGGCCCGTTGTCATGACTTGTGTCTTTTGATGTACCAAAGGGTGACACCCACATCTTAATAGTAGTATGCATGCTGGTACGTTGGAGGCATGACTCTTGATAGTGTAGACCCGTTATTCATAGATATGGAATCCATAGCTTCTCTTTAGGAGTAGTGATATCTCTTATATGTGTTATCCTGTAATTGGAAAACTGGAGTGCTCAACGATTTGGATACATAGGTGTAACTGATTGGTATACTGTCTTTGGATGGTAAGTTTTCCAATGGTGAGATAACGGAACGTAAGATAAAAATAATTGGAAAGATAATACAGAACTTGTCTTTAAGCCGGTTATGGATAATCCTATAGGGATACGATACACTATGATATGTCACGGAGACTTAGCTATATGGGCTTCGTAATTCTATGTAGTTTGAGAGTATAGCTCCAAGCTTTTAGTGGAGTAGCGTTGGCGTGCTTTTCTAATAATTGGTGACTTACGTTAGATTTATTAGATTGGTTGAAATTCAAATGAATCAAATAATCATGTCTATTTATCGGTTGAATTAATTTCGTGATAAGATTAATTCAATATAAAATTGTTGAATTAATGGGATCGTATAATTATTGTCTGTTTCGGTTGATTTAATTTTGAATAAATTAAATTAAGATAAACTTATAGAATTATTAAGAATTGATTTATTTTGCCAGAGATTATCTAGATAAAGTTGTTTTGATTAGATAACTTTTCTATTGGGTTATTTGAATTAAAATTGAGACTTTATCCTATAGAATCTCGGGTGGAAAATAAATGATTCGCTGAGATTGTTTCGGCAGTTCGTTATGCCGATCATTAAGTTTGGCCCGCCGATGGGGCAAGTTCGTCCTGCCGATGGGGCAGATTGGCCTGCCAATGCGTGGAAAAAAGATCACACGTTCTTATGCGGATTTCATCAGATATTGATCTGAATTTGATTTTGATTCAAATTTTTGAGACCTTATCTGAAAAGGACTAACCCTAGACCCAACCTCTATAAATAGGGAGTAAGTCTCATAAGTTATTTAGATCAATTGAGAGATTAAGGGTGATACTCTACTCGTGAGAATTTGAAACTCCTTGAGAGCTCTTGTTCACAAATCACGTACACTAGCTTTGGGTCCTCTCAATTGGTTGGAAGGAGAGTCACCTGGAGGAACAACTGTACGTGTGAGCCCACACTCACTCCAATCGTGGATAGAGAATAGCAAAGACGACCAGCTGTTTAAGGTTCTTTTAGAACGTTACTTCTCTTCACGGATTGTGGGCGTTCTTTGACATTCAAAGGTTGGTAAGATCTGGTTAATTTATGCATATAGCGTCAAACTTGTGTTTTGGAAAATACTCTAATATAAAATTTTCCAACATCAACGGTGCTGCTATCCTTGAGAAATCTTGCACAAACTACCTATAATATTCTACGAGTCCTAGAAAACCATGGATTTCAGCCACATTCTTTAGTCGTTCCTATTATACCACCATCTCTATCTTAGAAGGATGCACTGAAATATCCTGATCAGAGGTAACATATTCCAAAAACTTAACTCCTTTTAGCCAAAATTCACACTCCTCCTTTTTAGCACATAATTGATGTTCCCACAAAGTCTGTAAAAAAAATTCTCAAATGTAGCTGATGATCCTCCTATCTTTGGATAAATTAGTATGTTGTTAATGAACACAATCATGAATTGATCCAAGTAAGGCAGTCTTAGGGATATATTCTTCCTTTATTCTAGGTTGATGATACCTTGTGCGTGAAGCTATTCTCGAGAAATACTAGGAACCTCCCAACTGTTTGAACAATTCATCAATCTTGGGCTATGGGCACTTATTCTTTGTTGTGACCAGATTCAATTACTAGTAGTCAACTCATAATCTGAGAGTCCCATCATGTTTCTTAGCAAACCAAACTAATGCATCCCATAGTGACGTATTGTTCCATGTATATCCTTTATCTGCGAGCCCTTGATGCTGCTTTCTTAATCCTTTCATTTCTGCCAATGCAATTTGATATGAAATGAAGGATAACAGAACAACTTCGGGAAGTAATTCAATACTAAACTCAATCTCTCAATGTTGTGGGATCCATACAATTTACACTTGACTCTTTTTCTAGAGTTAAATGAAATGCATAACAAGCTAAGTTGATTACACTAGAACTGGTACTATAGGATTCACCTAAACATGATTTCAGGAATCAATCATTCATCATCTGCTCATTACCACCTCGGTAGGTGATTAGCATTCCCTTTTGGTCATCCGGGTTGCCTTTCTAATATGACAATCAATTAAAGCATTGTATTTACCCAGCGAATCCATTTCTAGGATTACATCATAAGTATTCATTGGGATATTAATCAATTCATTTCTTAAGTCTTGCCCCTAACCATCATTTTACAAAATTTACACACATTATTCGGATATGCTCACCCTAAAAATAGTAATAATCATACTAAGCGCTTCTATTTCTAACCCTAAGGCATTTACAAATGAATTTGAAATGAGAGAATTTGTGGCACCAATATCAAATAAAACACGAGGCAAGAATTGAGAAATAAGGATCATATTGTAAACTACTATGGTGTTGGCAAAAGCAACAATGAAAATTATAAGAGTTGTTTCATTCACTGTTGGAGAAGTTATTACTTCCACTGTTAACACCACCATCTTGGTTCCTTAATTGAATCGAAGGGTTGTTGTCGTTGTCCCTCTTACTCTTTCTTTGGGGTCCACCCGTGGTCTTTATCTCATTCCCATAATAAGTGACCTTGCCTCTTTCAATCAATGATGCTGATGATATTGTTCACTATAGACCCGGATCCTTAAATGTGGCCAGTTATCATCAAATAGGACCTTTGAGCCCTTCTTGAAACCTAATGCATGCTATAGAAGATAGGGCAACTTGGCCAACTTGGTAAACTTTGCCCCATATTTTCTAATTGTATCTTTAGTTGCTTTTAGATGACAAAATTCAATGATTTTCTTGTCCTTATATCCTTGTGGAAAGTAGCGGTCTCAGAACATCTTCTCGACTTTATCCTATTCAATGTCTCAGCTATCCTCTACACATTTTACCTGTTTCCATCAAGCGTCAGTACTACCTTCCAGTTCTCATATTGCTAACTCAACGTGATATTCATCATGCCCTCATAATATATCCAAATATTTTTCCACAAAGTCGAATCATTGCTTAACAGCTTGGGCAAAGGGTCTTCATTTTCATCAAAGACTAGAATTGTAGCACAACTAAATTCTTAAAAATACCTCTATCGGTGACTCACCATAGGATCTTCATGTTGTACCCTTGCCATCATTAGCCTAAAGGTAGCAAACTTAGCACTCATCATACCCTCATAATTGACAAAGTTTGAGTCATTAGTAGCATAACAATGCCTAGGTGCCATTCTCTAAATTCCTAATGAGAAAATTGAACTTTTAGTAGTTTTCAATGTTGTATCTATGTGTGCATAATTCTTAAGATTCAAAACCTAGGGCTCTGATAACAAAATTTATTACGAACCCAAACTCGGGTGGTGACATGATGATTTAATTAAAACAAATTGAACAGGTTTAACTAAACTCCCTAATTATTTATAATAATTAAAGAAAATCATTTTAGGTAATTTATGAAAATTGGGTAAATTTGAACCTTTTTAAAGCATTACTATTCTTTGAATTTTAACATGTAAAATTCCTTAAATAACCTTAAAGAATAAAATTTAGAGTTTGAAAGTCCATCGAAAACAGTTTGGTCCTCACTAGACCCCACATAGTGCATACATAGTACAAACATATAGAATTAACACAAACCATAGTCCATCAGAAAATAAATCAATGTCTTTATAATGTCCTATTATTACATGGCTTGGTAATAAAGCAAATAAACTAAACTACTCACGATCTGTGTGAGAACAACAACAATATCCAACTCTATAGCGTACTATGAGCCACCTTGATTTCTAGCACCATTCATGCCTACACCATGAATCTTCATTCTGCCAAACGTTAGCTCCTCGGAACCACGAGCAACCTCAATGGGTAATTTGGTGTAGCTCGGGGCTTCAACACAATGATCTCAGCTACTGCTCTAAGTTGGAATATGAAGATTGTGTTGCTTTGTTGAGCATTTGGAATGAAGAGAGTATGTTTATGTTTAGGTTTCTTGAGTTATCTGTGTTTTTTGAAGTAATGTGAATGTATGCAGGATTCTTAGTTGTACAGAGGGAGAGATGTGTGGAAGAGGAAGAAAGAAAGGGTGTCTGGTTATTTAATCAGATTTCTGATGATTTCTTTTGAGAAATAGAAGCAATTTTATGAAGAAAACCATGGGCTAAGATGGTTTATGGCGTGCAAGTTTCAAGATTGCATTCACTTACCTAAGTGGATTGCTTCATGTGGCATGTCCGAGTTAAGGAGGGAAAGGGGACCGGTTGGGTATTTGCCAAATTGTTATTTTAAAAATCTGATTTTTATGAAGGTAAAATAAAATACCAAAATTAGTTAAAATTAATTTAATAAATAATGAAAACTAAGATAAATCAAAAACATGATTGAAATGCAATTAACTAGGAAAATATAACAAAAATATATTTTTCAAAATACTAAAATCACAAATATCACAAATACTAAAATTTGTCCCAGACCCAAACTCGAGTGGTGATGTGGCAGTTTAAGTGAGACAAGTTGGAAAGGTTTAACTAAACCTGCAAATTATTTTATTAATAATTTAAGAAAATCATTTTAAGTAATTTATGAAAATGGAGTAAATTTGAATGTTAATCTTTGAAATTTCACACGTATAATTGCTTAAATAATCACAAAAAATAAAATTTAGAGTTTTAAAGTTTCATTAGAAAATAGTTTGGGCCTTACAGACCACACACAGTGCATGCTAGATGTACACGCCCTAAGGAGTAAAAATCTAATTTGTTTTTGGAGATATTTTTATCAATAAATAATTTATTTCTTATTTATATACCAAATCGTGTCTTTTTTACGTTTATATTTATTGAATGTATGTTAAGCAAACAATAGTCAGAGGCTGTCAGTCTAAACCTTTAAGAATTTGGCATATGATAGATAGATTATGCGGTAGACACGATTCTTAAGGTGACGGTCTAAAACATAAGACCTACAATTGAGAGAATAAAGTTGGACGCTTTATTCATGTGAAGATTGTTATGTTATCTATATCCTTAATGGGAGATGGTTTGTCTTGGCCATCGGAGGTGGACTCCATGAATAGAAACATTGGCACGTTGTCATAAGTGACAATGTGTTGGATCGGGACACAAAATGAATTGATTTGAAATAATAATTCTGTCTTGGCAAAACGATTCACTTTAGACAATCATTTGTATTGTATCTTAATCCTAAGATAAATAGTGGGCCCGTTATCTTGACTTGTGTCTTTTGATATACCAAAGGGTGACACCCAAATTTTAATAGTGGTATACATGCCGGTACATTGGAGACATGACTCTTAATAGCATTGGCATGTTATTCATAAATATGGAATCCGTAGCTCCTCTTTAGGAGTAGTGATATCTTGTTATATGCGTTATCCAACTAGAGTGCTCAACCATTTGGATACATAGGTGTAACCGACAGGTATATCGTCTTTGGATAGTAAGTTTTTTGATGGTGAGATAATGGAATGTAAGATAAAAAATAATTGGGAAGGTCAAACAGAACTTGTCCTTAAGCCGATCATAGATGATCCTATGGGGATACGACACACTATGATATGTCATGGAGACTTAGCTATATGAGCTTCGTAATTCTATATAGTTCAATAGTGCAGCTCCAACCTTTTAGTGGAGTAGCATTGGAGTTGATAATTATGAAATGTATATATGGGATATTGGGTTCCATAATTATCAGGAACTTGAACTACATAGATCGATTAGGTCCCCTTTGCTATTTTACAAAATCCTATAACGATACGGTGTGCTTTTCCAATAATTGGTGACTTATGTCAAATTTATCAGATTGGATAAAATTAGGAAGAATCAAATAATTCATACCTGTTTATCGGTTGAGTTAATTTTGCAAAAAATTGATTTAAGATAAACTTGTTGAATTATCGGGATTAGATAATTCATGTATGTTTATCAGTTGGATTAATTTTGAGTTAATTTAAGATAAACTTGTTGAATTATTAGGAATTTATTTATTTTCCTAGAGATTATCTAAATAAAGTTGTTTTAATTAGATAACTTTTCTATTGGGTTATTTGAATTAAAATTGAGACTTTATCCTATAAATCTCAGATGTAAAATGAAAGATTCGCTAAGATTTTTATCGATAGTTCAGCATGCCAATCCTCAGGTTTGGCCTGCCAAAGTGGTAAGTTCGGCATACCAGTTAGACAACTCGACATGCTGACAGTGCGATTAAAAGATCACACATTTTCACATGGATTTCATTAGGTATTCATCCGAATTTGACTCTGATTCAAATTTTGAGGAGTTATCTGATAAGGACTGACTCTTGGGTCCAACCTCTATAAAAAATGAGTGAGTGTCAATATTATTTAGATCAATTGAGAGATTAAGAGTGAAACTCTGATAGTGAGATTCTGAAACTACCTAAGAGCCCTTGTTCACAAATCATGAACACTATCTTTGGGTTCTCTCAATTGGTTGGAAAGAGAGTCACCTGGTGGAAGAGCAGTACGTGTGAGCCCACACTCACACTGATCATGGATAGAGAATAGCAAAGAAGACCATTTGGTTAAGAATCTTCTAGAAAGTTACTTCTTTTCATAAATTGCAGGAGTTCTTCGATATTCAAAGGTTAGTAAGATCTGGTTAATTTATGCATTTAGTGTGTCAAACTTGTGCTTTGAAACATACTCTGATATAAATTTTTTTTTTAAATTCTACTGCGTACTACTTTTTCGACAGTGCACACATAGTACCAACATACAGAATTAACAGAAACCACAGTCCATCAAAAAATAAATGAAAGTCTTTATAATATCCCATTATTACATGACTTAGTAATAATGCAAATAAACTAAACTACTCACGGTCTGTGTGAGAACGATGACAATATGCTGCTCAACAGTGCACAATGAGTCGCATCGTTTCCTAGCACTGTTCATGCCTACAACATGAATCTCTGCTCCGCTAAATGTTAGCTCCTCAAAACTGTGAGCAACCTCAATAAGTTATTTGGGGTAGCTCAGTGTTGGAAAATAGTATACAACAGAATTTAAAAATTTTTTATATCAGAGTATTTTTCAAAACGCAAGTTTGACATGCTATATGCATAAATTAACCGGATCTTACTAACTTTTCGTGTGCCAAAAGGCTCCAACAATCAATGAAGAGAAATAACGTTTTAGAAGGACCTCAACCAACTAGCCTTTTTTGCTATTCTCTATCTACGATCGGAGTAAGTATAGGCTCATGTCGTTTAGCTTTTTGACCAGGAGATTCTCCTTCCAACCAATTGAGAGAACTCAAAGCTACAGTTCATGATTTGTGAACAATAGCTCTCAGGGAATTAAATCAACTAATAAATAGAAAAGAATTATCTTATCCTAATAATTCAATAAGTTTATCTTGAATTAATTTTGTTACAAAATTAATCCAACCGTTAAACAAACATGAATTATCTGATTTATCGAATTCTAGCTAATCTGATAAATCTGACATAAGTCACTGATTATTGGAAAAGCACGCCTTATTGTTATAGGATTTTTATGAGCTAGCAAAGGGGACCTGATGGACCTATATAGTTCAAGCTCCCGATAATTATGAAACCCAATATCCCAAATATATATTTCATAATTATCAACTCCAATACTACTCCACTAAAAGCTTAGAGCTACACTCTCTGACTATATAGAATTAGGAAGCCCATATAGCTAAGTCTCCATGACATATCATAATGTATCATATCCCCATAGGAATATCCATAATCAGCTTATAGACAAGTTATGCCTTACCTTCCCGATTTTTTTTATCTTACATTCCATTATCTCACAATCGAAAAACTTACAATCCAAAGACAGTATACCATTCTGTTGCACCTATGTATCTAAATGGTTGAGCTCTCTAATTTTCCAATTGCAGGATAATGCATATAAGAGGATATCAACTACCCCTAAGGAAGAGTTATGGATTCCATATATATGAATAACAGGTCTACGCTATCAAGAGTCATGCCTCCAAAGTACTGGCATACGTACCACTATAAAAATGTGGATGTCACCCTTTAATACATCAAAAGACATAATTCAAGACAATGGGCTTGATCAATTGCATCTTTCCAATGATCATATGCTTGGATTTGATCGTTGGTGGAATTTCCTATAGGCTTAGGAGGAGAAGGGGTTGCCAGCACAAATTTCAGTTTCTCAAAGGAAAAGACGATATTACGGTTCCATTTCTAATCATTATAATTCTCTCCAGTTAATTGGTTTTTGTCAAGTATCAATGATAAAGCATTTTAGACATTTTTAATCTACAATAAAGAATCATATACCAGACATAGCATAATAATTTTTTAAGATAAACAATCATGTAAAACATACAAATGTGTTTATGTGTCAAGACCATGAAAATATCACAGCCATACAATGATAATTCCCTACTCAGAATTCAAGAAGCTCCTAGGGGAGTCATGCCAAATTCAATCAGGAACACAGATCCCCTCTTAATTAATATACGCCATCCAGGACCCGTATGATCCAGCATATATTAATAATCATTTCTTTGGCCATTAATTTTATTAACAGAGCTCCTATGAGAGGTTAATAATAAATTTAACATGAGTGTATAACCATTGTTTTGATATTTTATCCATGATTTATAATCACCACCTAGGGGTGTGTAACCATAAATCATGCTAAGATTCCTTATCCACTCATATATCCAACCTGGTACATGATGAAGTCCCTTCCTAGGGGTCGAAACTACCATGTTCTTTCTATGGACCAATGATGGAGGCCTTAGGTCCTCTCTTCAAAAACCTTCTCCCACTCAATCTTTGAAATCAACCTTTCATTTTAAAAGATATGCATGAATAATTTTAATATGAGTAGCACTCCCTATTCTAAGGAATCAAGATTTCACAAGAAGAGAGTAAGCATATTGATCAGAAGTATCATGTGATAAAGGACTTCATCGAGGGCGGACATGTCACTGTGTATAAAATCACGTCAGAGAACAATTTAGCTAATCCATTCATGAAGATTTGTCATATTTACTCATTTAGTGCAAGTAGGAGATTGTTAGACCTGTATGCCTTAAGGAGTAAAAATGTAATATGTTTTTAAAGACATTTTTATCAATAAAGAATTTATTTATTATTTATATACCAAATACTGTCCTCATTATGTTCATATTTGTTCAATGTATGTTAAGCATACAAAAGTCTGAGATTGTTGGTCTAAAACTTTAAGAATTGGGCATATGATGGCCAGATTATGCGAAAGACATAATTTTTAAGGTGACAGTCTGAATTATAAGATCTGCAATCGAGGGAATTAAGTTGGGCGCTTTATTCATGCAAAGATTGTTATGTTGTTACATCCCTATTGGGAGATGGTTTGTCTTGACCTTCGAAGTGGACTTCGTGAATAGAAACATTGGCACATTGTCATAGCGACGATGTGTTGGATCAAGACATAAAGTGAATTGACTTGGATTAATAATTATGTCTTAACAAATTGATTAATTGATTCGCTTTAGACAATCATTTGTATTGTATCTTAATCTTGAGATGAATAGTGGGCCTGTTTTCTTGACTTATGCCTTTTGATGTACCAAAGGGTGACACCCACATTTTAATAGTGGTATGCATGCTGGTACGTTGGAAGCATGACTCATGATAGCGTAGACTTGTTATTCATAGATATGGAATCCATAGCTCCCCTTTAGGAGTAGTGATATCCTCTTACATGTATTACCCTGTAATTGAAAAACTAGAGCGCTCAACCATTTGGATACATAGGTGTAACCAAATGGTATACTGTCTTTGGATGGTAGGTTTTTTGATGGTGAGATAATGGAACATAAGATAAAAATAATTGGGAAGGTAAGACAGAACTTGTCCTTAAGCCAATCATGGATGCGATACACTATGATATGTCATGGAAACTTAGCTATACGGGCTTCGTAATTCTATATAGTTCGAGAGTGTAGCTCCAAGCTTTTAGTGGAGAAGCGTTGGAGTTGATAATTATGAAATACATATTTGGGATATTGCATTTCATAATTATCAGGAGCTTGTACTAGATAGGTCCATCAGGTCCCTTTTGCTAGCTCATGAAAATCTTGTAACAATACGGCATGCTTTTCCAATAATTAGTGACTTATGTCAGATTTATTAGATTGGCTGAAATTTGGTAAAATCAAATAATTCACGTCTGTTTATTGGTTGAATTAATTTTGTGATAAAATTAATTGAAGATAAACTTCTTGAATTATCAGAAATAGATAGTCAATGTTTGTTTATCAGTTAGATTAATTTTGAATTAATTCAAGATAAACTTATTGAATTATCAGGAATATTTATTTTCCTAGAGATTATCTAGATATGACTGTTTTAATTTGATAACTTTTCTATTGGGTTATTTGAATTGAAACTAAAGCTCTATCCCAAGAATCTTGAATGGAAAAAAAAAATTCGTAGGGTTAAAAAATTGTAAGTTTGGCAGCCGAATCTTAAACTTTGGCCTGCCGATGATTGGCCTGCCGATGATTGGCCTGCCGAGGGGACATGTTCGGTCGGCCGATATGCTAGTTCAGCCTGTTAGCCGTAGGATTTTTTATCACTTGTTTTAGACATGAATTTCATCAGATATTGATCCAAATTTGATTTTGATTTGAATTTTTAAGGCCATATCTGATAAGGACTAACTCCTAGGCCCAACCTCTATAAAAAGGAAGTGATTTCGATCAATTGAGTGATTTAGAGTGATACTTGCTGGTGAGATTCTAAAAACTCCTTGAGAGCTCTTATTCACAAATCATGAAGTTCTCTCAACTGGTTGAAAGGAGAGTTGCCTAGTGGAAGAGCTATATATGTGAGCCCACACTCACTCCGATTGTGGATAGAGAATTACAAAGAAGGCTAGTTGGTTAAGGTACTTTTGGAACATTACTTCTCTTTACTGATTGAGGAAGCTTTTCGACACTTACAAGGTTAGCAAGATGCAGTTAATTTATGCATACAGCGTGTCAAACTTGTGTTTTAGAAAATGCTCTAATGTAAAATTTATAAAATTCTGCTACATACAATTTTTCCAACAAAAATAACAGCAACAACAACAAAAATAACATAAAGTTCCATAAGTAACATACTAAAATTCCATATGATTAAATTTCAAATTCCAAATTTATTGACCAATAAAATAAAACACCATGTAAAATGATTTATAGAGTTTGTATCTACTGGGTTAACGACGTTTGACTATGAAGAGATCCTGAATGTAGTCGTCCATGAAAACTTTGAATCTCCAACTTTGCCTTTCGGATTCTGTTTCATAATTTTGATACTACAAACGCGTCCAAAAGGTCAAAAATGGGCTGGAACAACATCATCCTTGATTCGATGGTTGGGGTCAACCATTGACCGTCATTGACTAATAGTTGATCGGCGTTGATCAAGGTTGACCGGTGAGGCAACGGCAAAGAGTGGTACCAAAATGAAGCTCTTGATTTGATGATCACCATTTCAAAGTTGGTTTTGCAAAATGAGACTTGGTTCACTGGAAAACGATAGAAATCCATAAAGGAGGGGCGACGAGGCCCAAATTTTCTAGTGATGACTGCGGTAGAAAAGGGATGAGTTTTGTTCCCCTCGATGAGAGGAACATGATGGTCAAAGAAATAACGTTGGATGATGTCGGTATCCGACATAGAAGCTCTAAAAGGGCGACGGTTTTTGTCCTTTCTCGAGCAGCCAGCGGAAAAGGGGTTCTCGTTCTGGAGGTTGCAATCGTCAATGCTTGTGTTGGGACAGCACGTGCACAGCGACGGTAGCTAGACGTTGACAGACATTGAGTGGCAGGGGCAGCTTCAATGTGGATGTCACTACAACAAATTTAAGATTATACGACCTTTATTTAATGAACGTTTCTCAAAAACCGTTGTAATAAGGGAAAAAAACGCAGTGAGTTACACCCACAAAGACAAAAACCATCGTGATATTGGTGGGAGCTACCATTACGGTTTTTAAAAAAACCGTCGTGTAAGATTTAACCTTTCATGACGGTTTTTCTAAAAGCTGTCATGGAAGGTTTTAAAATCTTTAGAAATTTAATCTTTAGAAAATTTAATCTTTCACAATGGTTTTTATTAAAACTATCGCGAAAGGTTTGGATGTTTGAAATTTTTAGTATCCTGCTTAATTTAACATTTCACGATAGTTTTAATAAAAACCGTAGTGGAAGGTTTTGCATATTTGAAATTTTTAGCATCCTGCCAAAATTTAATCTTTCATGAAGGTTAAATTTAGGTGGGAAACTAAAAATTTCAAGCATACAAACCATCAACGATGGTTTTTATAAAAACTATCACGAAAGGTTAAATTTGGCGACATACTAAAAATTTCAAACATGAGAACATTCCACGACGGTTTTTATAAAAACCATCGTGAAAGGACTTCCATGACAGTTTTTATAAATACCGTCGTGGAAGGACCCTTCCACAACGGTTTTTACAAAAATCGTGGTGAAATGTCTTCCATGATGGATTTTACAAAAATTGTCGTGAAAGGCCTTCCATACCGTCGTGGAAGCCTCGGGGCCTTTCACGACGGTTTTTGTAAAAATCATGGCGGAAGACCTTTCACGACGGCTTTTATAAAAACCCTCGTGGAATGTTTCATGTTTTAAATTTTTAGTATGTCGTCAAATTTAACCTTTCATGACGGTTTTTATAAAAACCATTGTGGAAATCACAACGGTTTTCAGTAAAAACTATTGTGAAATGTTCCCCATGTTGAAAATTTTTAGTATCCCGTTGAAATTTAATCCCACGCCAACGACATGGACTTCCCTATTTATTCAAAATTTCTCTAACTCAAACCCACTAACTCTCAAACCCTTTCTCTCTCTAACTCCTCCACCCATGACCTAGCCACCGACGAACCCAACCCCTACGTCATTCCATCGACTTTGACATTCCTCTATCACTCTCTCCACGACCCACCTAACAAACTCGATGCCATTCACCACCGTTCATCCTCATCCCTTGACATTCTACTGACTCCACCATCGTTCGACTCGTCCTTTGTTGTTTCACCGACTCCACTGCCTTTGGTAAATTTCAAACCATTACTGTTAGTTTTAGCATTATTGTTAGTTCTAAACTTAGTATTATTTGGTTATTTTAGTGTTATTTAGCTTTAGTTTTAGTTTTAATATTAGTTATATTAATTTGTTATGTGCCATTTAGTATGTGTTACTTGCATTTGGTGTTTGAAAGAACTTGAACAACATTTAGTATTTTGGTGTGAGAATAGGTTACTTTTTATATGTTTGTGATGCCTAAGTATTATTGTGATGCCCACCACATGTTTGATGAAAAGCTTTCTTTACCTCACACATGATAGCGTGCATGGACTTAGACACAAAAAATTCATCAACTATTGTGCAAGCATGAAAAGAGTATATGACTTTACAATGTAAATATATATATGATTTTGTAAAAATTTTATAGTTCAATATAATTATATGGTTATTAAATTAGGTCATTGTATTAATGGTGAAAACACGGGACCATTTATCCCATGGGAAACCAGAAATTATGGTTATTTTTTTTAGCTTTAGATCAACTTTTTCACGATGGTTTTTAGTGTAATGGTCGTGAAATAAGAGCCTTACATGATGGTTTTCATAAAAAGCATCATGGAAGGCATAGCTTATATGACGGTTTTCCTAAAAACTATCGTGTAAGCTTAGCGTTTCACGACGGTTTTTAGTGAAAACCATCGTGATAGTCTCATTTTAAGATCTTATAACCCCACCAAAATAAGAAATCCACGATGGTAAAAAACCGTCGTAAAAAGTCTCGTTGGTACTACGACGGACGATTACACGATAGTTTCTAAACCGTCGTGAAAACATACCACGGTGGTTTTAAACTGTAGTGTAATCAACAATTTCTACTAGTGTGTGCAGGGGAAGAGAGAGAGCAAAAGAATGAAGAAAAAGAAAGAAGGAAAGAAAAAGGAAAGGAAAAGAAATTGGGTGGTGGGGGAAGGTTTCACATGGGGGGCCTTGTTTACTCAGGCCTCTAGGTGATTTTATTTTTTTATTTTTTTTCTAGAATCTTTAAAAATAAGTTTTTCTTCTCTAAAGTTACTGAAAATCCCAAATTGGCCCAAAATTATGATTTTTTTCAATTAAAACCTTGGGTTTTACGGTAAGAAATTCGTGAATGTTCTTCACTATTTCCAACACAAGGTACAGGCCAATACAACTTATCACTTAGCAAGGATGAAGGCAAATATGTCAAGGATCCTTCTTCCTATCACAAACTTGTTGGAAGGCTATTATATCTAATTATCACACGTCCAGACCCGGTATAAGCAGTCCACATAGTTAGTCAATACATGGAAAAGCCTCGTACTCCACATTTAGAAGCAACACATCGAGTGTTACGCTATTTCAAGCACACACCAAGAAAGGGATTGTTACCCCTGCAAGTAGTTCAATGCAACTAAATGCCTTTCGTGATACAGATTGGGCTAGATGTCAGGACACAAGATGATCAATTATGAGATATTGCAACTTTCTTGGGGGTTCTTTGATCTTCTAGAAAACCAAGAAGCAAACCATAGTTTTGAGATCAAGTGTAGCGAATATTGCTCCATGGCAATCACTTGCTGTGAGGTTTTTTACATGATCCAGGAACTGATCATCCATAGCCAGTTAAGTTGTATTGCGATAATCACGCGACACTTCTCGAGCTTAACAAAGATATAGAAATTAATAGTAATCTTGTACGAGAAAAGATTAAGACTGTAATAATCAAGACTTTTCACATATCTATATAAAGGCAGCCAGTAGACGTCTTTACAGAGTCATTGGGAATACCACAATTTTTGAACTTACTCAACAAGTTAGGAATGATTAACATCTATTCTAACTTGAGGGGGATTGTTGAAGAAAATATACGGGATTCTAGGAGTAATTGATCATTGAATTTTGTGTATAATATTGTTTTGAGTCTTTCCTTACTAATATAAGATAGTATATGAAATTTTGCATGTATAAAGCTGATCTTTTGGGCATGGAATGATCATTGTCTTGTATATATCTCCATTTATAGCTTAATGGAAGTTATGCATTTCACAGATACAAGCTTATTAAAATATCATGCATGTAATTTGTGTTTCCAACTAGTTCTAAAAAATATGAAATCGAGGGACGAGGGGGTGGTAAATGTCCAAGTTCCATCACTGCAATTCGCTGTTAATTGCCCCCTTCTCCGTACTTTGTTGCCAAGTCTTTCGCAACTCCTATAATTTAGCAAATATCAATTGAATCATCTTATAGGTATCAAATATTGGTTGGCGGCGATTCACGTTTGGTTGTGACTTAGGCCATTACACTTTTGTTGTTATTTGTTGAAGAAAACGTCATGTGATTAAAAAAGTGATTTTGGGTCGAATCATGAAGGACGTTGATGGTTTTATTAGGCTAGATGCTCTTAAAGCATGTCATATTTTTGTAAAGGTCACGTTTATAAATTAAAAAAATAAAATTTTCATTATATTTGTATCCATGACTTTCATTAAAATTCTATAATTGTCTATGTAATCTTAAATATTGTATATAAGTGTTATATACAAGAGGATAACATTTAAGAATGATAATTAAAATGGTTAGTAATATATAATTAATTATTCAATTGAAGTATGAACTCTTTAATTGAGCATTGATAGGGTAGGTCATTTCCATTGAGAATGCAACTGTAACGTCCCAAAAAGGGGGTGGGAGTTAGTTTAAGAAAGGTTAATTAAACAGAGTAAATTGACGTAAAGTGAGTGAAAGTAAATTAAATTGCTCAGCCAAAATCTCCTCAGCGATCACCATCACGTTGACGCTTACCACGAAGGTGGGTAGGTAATTAAAAAGGCAATTAATAACATCAATAAAAGACTACTGAAAATCATTTGGAAATAGTCTTATTATTTAATCTTAGGCAAAGCCATTATAGTCACTATTGTAGTGACCCAGTTGGGTTTCGAGACCAGCCCCCAAGGTTGCACTCTACACAACCCAATCTTTGAGTATGGCATCATGCTCTAATATATCATTATTCAATTCTCACTCTACTGAGTGTGTCCATTACATTGATTATGCTGTTCGTTATGAACATTTTATTATTCTATAATTCATGAATACAATGGATAAATCCATATCAATCATTTTCTTGAAAACATCCTGAAAGAAATCATCTTGTGGCTAAATCCCTTTTAAAACATTTCCAAATCATTAGGCATCAAAAACTGGAAGTGAAAATACAATTTCATGGTGCATAGTCGGCCTGCCGAACTTGCACAATTCAGCCATGTTGAACATCTAGACAGGCTTGCTTAACTACTACATTTTGGCTAGCCGAGCTCTTGAATTCGGCCTACCAAAGATCAAGTTTGGCCTATCGAACAAGCAAAATCTGGAAAATTCTAAGTTTTGATCTTCAGCTTCCCCGAGCTCAAAACCCAATTTTAAACTTATTTTTAATCATTTCATGCCCAAAAGAATGCACAAAACATGGGAAAATAACTCTAAACCTTTCAGGAACAAAATCCCCAAATTTAAACACAATTTCACCTTTGATTTGAAAATCAAAGAAGGATGTAAAAGCTTCGATAAAACAATTTTAGCTCCAATCAAGTTTAGATTCGCTATAAAACAGTTTCTACAACTTAAATTGAACGCTAAGTTTAAATTCAACATCCAAGAGAAAACTAACCTCAATGGCATTTTGAAAGATTCTTGGGTGGATTGAACTTTGTTTCTTGCCTCAAATCAATGGAAAAAATCAAAGGAAAGAGGGAAAGAAGAGAGTGTGCAGAGAGAGAGATGAGAGAGAGATATAGTAAAATGAAAGAAATAAAAAGGGCTAAAGAGCATTTTGGTAAATATGGGAAATTATGGTGTAAAAACGTCATTTGGTATTTTAAAACCAACAGTCAAATTTTCAAATATAACAAGTGTAATAAAATTCTTAAATGACTGAAATTAACATCAAAATCACATTAGCACACATAATAATTAAACTTAACATAACTAATTCCACTTTAAAATTCACGGATGTTACATTCACCCTCCTTAAAAGAAATTTCATCCTTGAAATTTTAAATATCAAAAGTTTAAAATCATAAATAACACTGTGTACTCAAACATAACTATAATGACATCTATCCTGGTTGAAAACTTGAATAATTACAATAATACAATTAAAATATCATAGGTTTAGTTCCAAAATATCTAATGCCTGTGCTCTGATACCATTTTGTAATGTCCTAAAAAGGGGGTAGGACATTAGGTTAAGAAAGGTTAATTAAACAGAGTAAATTGACATAAAGTAAGTGAAAGTAAATTAAACTGCTCAGCCGAAATCTCATTGGCGATCACCATCACGTGGACACTTACCATGAAGGTGGGTAGGTAATTAAAAAGGCAATTAATAACATTGATACAAGACTACTAAAAATCATCTAGAAATAGTCTCATTACTTAATCTTAGGAAATGCCATTATAGTCACCATCGTAGTGGCCCAAATGGTTTTAAGACCTGCCCCCAAGATCGCACTCCACACGACCTGATCTCTAAGTATGGCATCATGCTATATTATATCATTATTCAACTCTCATATTACTGTGTGTGTTCATTACATTCATTATGTTATCTATTATGATCATTTCATTATTCAATAATTCATGAATACAACAGATAAATCCATATCAATCATTTTCTTGAAAACATCTAGAAAGAAATCATTTTGTGGCCAAATCTGTTTTAAAACACTTCTTAATCATTAGACATTGAAAATCAAAACTAAAAATACAATTTCATAGTGTATAGTGGGCTTATTAAACATCCTGGTCTGACTTGTCAAACTTGCACAATTCGGCCTACCGAACCTCTAGACCAGCCTACCGAACTACTATAGTTTGGCCTGCCGAAGATATGAATCTGGCCTATTGAACTCTTAAATCCAACCTGCCAAAGATCAAGTTCACCCTACCAAACTAGCAAAATTTGGAAAATTTCAAGTTTTGAGTCTCGGTTTCCCCAAGCTCAAAACCTAATTTTAAACCTATTTTTAATCTTTTCAAGCGCTTAATGTTAGGTTTTGTTGGATTTTGTGATTCAAATAAGTAGTAAAAAATCAAAATAAATTCTCACAAAACCCTCATAGGATCCATGCGATTTGATTAGATTAATAAGAAAGTCATAGAATCTTACCCGAATGACAAAAGGGGCAAGATTTCTAGAAGGAAGAGAGCGGGTTCACTCCAGTGACTCCCTAACTTGAGCTTTCCATATTCAAGATAGGATTTAGGCATTGTTACTTAGAGCAACGCCCACTGCAGGTATCCACATGAACAGACTCTCTCAAAAACCAAATTGGTTTTCTAGTACCCTCTCTTTGCATCAAATGACTCTCTAATTTTTAAGGTTTTTAATGTTTTTCACCTTTCAAAATAAGAGAAGACCTTTTCTCATCTAATTTGGCCAGAAACCCTAAAATAGATATATATATATATATATTTAGACCTCGAGATAGAGTCAGATTTTAACTATGGTAAACTATAATTCAAATATGATTCATAGAATCTAGATAATGTCAGATTCAATGAACCTAGACATAGTAAACGTTGAACCTAGACATATCAAGTTTATTAAACCAAGTACATTATCAAGTTCATTGAACCTAGACATATCTAGATTTTAGTTTGTTCTAAGTGTATGACCCTATAGGTTCACATAACGTTGGTAGTGGGCTTAAAATTCTATCACTGGCCCACAAATCATAAGTGACCTCTAGCAAGACATTATGATTACCTAAGTTATGCGAATGTCAATAATCTGACATAAGCTAATCCACAATAAGTATTAAAGTACTTTTGTCACTAGATACCTTGATTGAACATAAGATATGGTTTATGCCACCCTTGTATCATACAATCTTATTATTTCTCGATCTTAAGTAGACTGATATTGATAACCCTTGTCAATTCATTCCAGCATGACCATATATTTTTCTTCAGTCTAACTTATCAAGGGGCCCATAGATATCTTTCTAATAATAAATGAGGGACAAATCCCTTCTTAATCACTCACATTCCTCACATGATTCACTCTATATCAAACAACAATCCATTCAATCATCTTGTTAAAGATAATATTAGAACGTGTCAAAATATAGAACTTGTCATCAAGGAAACAATGGTGATTTCAGGTCAGAGGACTAAGATAATACTATTGTGATGAGAATCACTTATGACAATTATCCATACAGTATTCTCATATCGAGTCGATCCAATACATCATTTCTCAAATATGCATCTAGGAGTTGACTTAGTATCTCATACACATATTAGTAAAACATAATCATCAGTCAAACTTCATACTAATCTTCATTCATTATTATCCCAGACCGACTAGGGATAATTTAAAATAGAATTCAATTTTAACCTAAGAGTTTTACTATCAAGTCACATACTTAATGACCTTAGGCAGAATTAACTATTCATGGAATTAGAATAAAAAACAATAACGAAATTGCCTCTTTATTAATAAAATGCTAATGTAATGAAGTCAAAATGTGGTCATTACATAATTGGCCTAGGGCACATCACTAACACATAAAACATGCAGAAAAAATAAGGAAACAACTCTAAAATTTCTAGAAACAAAATCCCCAAATTTAAACATAGTTTCACCTTTGATTTGAAAATCAAAGAAAGATGTAAAAACTTGGTTAAAATGATTTTAGCTCAAATCAATTTTAGATTTGCTATAAAATGGTTTCTATAACTTAAATTGAACACTATTTAAGTTCAAGAAAGTTTGAATTCAACATTCAAGGAAAGATTGAAAAATTGAAATCTAAACTTTGAAATTTTAAGCAAAAAGAGAAAACTAATCTCAATGGCATTTTGAAAGATTCTTGGGTGGATTGAACTTCGTATCTTGCCTAAGATCAATGGGAAAAATCAGAGGAAAGAGGGAAATAAGAGAGTGTACAGAGAGAGAGAGATGAGAGAGAGATAGAGTGAAAGGGAGAGAGTGAAATGAGAAATAAAAAGGGCTTAAGGGCATTATGGTAAATATGGAAAATTATGGTGTAAAAATGTTATTTGGTATTTTAAAACTAATAATCAAATTTTCAAATATAAGAAGTGCAATAAAATTCTTAAATGATTAAAATTAACATCAAAGTCACATTAGTGCACTTAATAATTAAACTTAACATAACTAATTCTACTTTAAAATTCATGGATGTTGCAGAAGCGATCTTATTCGAACCATTGAGGTAGTGAGTCATTAAATGAGTGCATTGTATATATTGAGATAATGTAGGATTGGGACGATGTGATTTGAACAACTGAATAATTTCCATTAAGATATTTTATTATTTTGATTATTATTGTTGTTACAAATGAACCTACCTAAACGATTTGGTTTTGTGATTATCTACTAATATGTCCCCACAAGATAGAGCTCTAGTAGGATTTTTTTAATCTTGCAGAAAAAAAAATTGATATTTATTATTTTTTTGTTGTTTTTTTTCTTTTTGCTTTTTGTTCTTGTTCTAAGAAAATAAAGAGAAAGGAAAACAGTTGCATCAAAATGACAACTGTCAAGGGCACACGGGCTTCAAAAATTGACTTCAATTGTTGAGGCCATAAAAGCACAAAAAACTAGCAAAAATGCACACAGAAGAATATAAAGAAACCGCTAAAGAAGCATAGAGTATTATAGGCAAACAACCTTAAGAGGGGGAACACATCATGTGGATTGAAGGCGTATTGCCTAGAGTTTTGGAGGTTCTTAGCCTTGGAGATTCATAGCCTTGATAAGGAGGTGGAAGAAAATAGAAACGTTAGCCATAATAAAAATTGAACATGAAAGAAAAAAGAGATGTAGAGAGTCCATACATAGAGAGAAGCGTGGTTGTAGCCACGGAGGGTCAATGACTGATTTAAGTATGAAACACTGATACTATATAGAAAATTAAAGAAGAAAATAAAAGAAAAAGGATAGAAGAAAAGAAGAAGATTAAACGTGATTCTCTATGATACTTATATGTTAGACATGTATGCCCGAAGGAGTAAAAATGTATTATATTTTTGGAGACATTTTTATCAATAAAGAATTCATTCATTATTTATATACCAAAACTTCTCCTCTTTACGTTCATAATTGTTGAATGTATGTTAAGCAAACAATAGTCTAAGTCTGTCGGTCTAAATCTTTAAGAATTGTCCATATCATAAGATCCATAATTAATGGAATAAAGTTGGGCACTTTATTCATGTAAAGATTATTATGTTGTCTATATCTCTATTGGGAGATGGTTTGTCATGACCATCGGAGGTGGACTCCATGAATAGAAACATTGGCACATTGTCATAGGTGACTATGTGTTGGATCGGGACATAAAGTGAATTGATTTGGATTAATAGTTCTATCTTGGCAAATCGATTCACTTTAGACAATCATTTGTATTGGATCTTAAACTAGAGATGAATAATGGGCCTGTTGTCATGACTTGTGTCTTTTGATGTACCAAAGGGTGACACCCACATCCTAATAGTAGTATGCATGCTGGTACGTTGGAGGCATGACTCTTGATAGTGTAGACCCGTTATTCATAGATATGGAATCCATATCTTCTCTTTAGGAGTAGTGATATCTCTTATATGCGTTATCCTGTAATTGGAAAACTGGAGTGCTCAACGATTTGTATACATAGGTGTAACTGATTGGTATACTGTCTTTGGATGGTAAGTTTTCCAATGGTGAGATAACGGAACGTAAGATAAAAATAATTGGAAAGATAATACAGAGCTTGTCCTTAAGCCGGTTATGGATAATCCTATGGGGATACGATACACTATGATATGTCATGGAGACTTAGCTATACGGGCTTCGTAATTCTATGTAGTTTGAGAGTATAGCTCCAAGCTTTTAGTGGAGTAGCGTTGGTATGCTTTTCTAATAATTGGTGACTTATGTCAGATTTATTAGATTGGTTGAAATTCAAAAGAATCAAATAATCATGTCTGTTTATCGGTTGAATTAATTTCGTGATAAGATTAATTCAATATAAAATTGTTGAATTAATGGGATGGTATAATTATTGTCTGTTTTGGTTGATTTAATTTTGAATAAATTAAATTAAGATAAACTTATAGAATTATTAGGAATTAATTTATTTTGCTAGAGATTATCTAGATAAAGTTGTTTTGATTAGATAACTTTTCTATTGGGTTATTTGAATTAAAATTGAGGCTTTATCCTATAGAATCTCGGGTGAAAAATAAATGATTTGCTGAGATTGTTTTGGCAGTTTGTTATGCCTATCATTAAGTTTTTTGAAAGGTATACTATCTTTGGAAAATTAGAGCGCTAAACCATTTGAATACATAGGTGTAACTGAAAGATATACTATCTTTGGATGGTAAGTTTTTCGATGGTGAGATAATGGAACATAAGATAAAATTAATTGGAAAGGTAAGGTAGAACTTGCCCTTAAGCTGATATGGATATCCTATAGGGATACGATACACTATGATATGTCATGGAAATTCAGCTATACGAGCTTTGTAATTCTATATTGTTTGAGAGTGCAGTTATAAGCTTCTAGTCAAGTAGCATTGGAGTTGATAATTATGAAATGTATATTTGGGATATTGGGTTTCATAATTATCGGGAGCTTGCACTACATTAGTCCATCAGGTCCCTTTTGCTAGCTCACAGAATCCTGTAACGATACGACATGCTTTTCCAATAATTCGTGACTTATGTCAAGATTTATCAGATTGGCTAAAATTTAGAAGAATCAAATAATTCATGTCTGCCTATCGGTTGAATTAATTTTATGACAAAATTAATTCAAGATAAACTTGTTGAATTATCGGGATCAGGTAATTCATGTTTGTTTATCGGTTGGATTAATTTTGAATTAATTCAAGATAAACTTATTGAATTATCAGGAATTCATTTATTTTTCTAGAGATTATCTAGAAAAAGTTGTTTTAATTAGAAAACTTCTTTATTGGGTTATTTGAATTAAAACTGACACTTTATCCTATAGAATCTTCGGTGGAAAATAAAAGATTCACTGAGAATTTTATCGACAATTCAGCATGTTAGTTTGATAGATCGACATGCCAATCATGTGATAAAGAGATCGCTCATTTTCATGCGGATTTCATTAGATATTGATCCGAATTTGATTCTGATTCAAATTTTGAGGCATTATCTAATAAGGACTGACTCCTAGGCCCCAACCTCTATAAAAAGGGCATGAGTCTCATTATTAATTAGATCAGTTGAGATATTAAGAGTGAAACTCTGATAATATGATTTTGAAACTATCTGAGGGCTCTTGTTCACAAATCACAAACACTAGCTTTGGGTTCTCTCAATTGGTTGGAAGGAGAGTTACCTGGTGGAAGAGCTGTATGTGTGAGCCCACACTCACTCCAATCATGGATAGAGAGTAGCAAAGAAGGCCGGTTCGTTAAGGTCCTTCTGGAACATTACTTCTCTTCACTGATTGCAGGAGCTTTTCGGCACACAAAGGCTAGTAAGATCTCGTTAATTTATACACATAGTGTGTCAAAGTTGTGTTTTAGAAAATACTTTGATATATAAAATTTTAAAATTCTACTGTGCATATTTTTATAACAATTAGTATTAGCACCATGGTTTTTACGTAAATTTACGAGTTTGTGATCATGCTATATGTGTAAATTATGTGATCTTGACCTCTCCTATACTTGAATTTAATTTTATAGAGAAATAGGACTCTAGGTTTCTATATAATTTTATGTTGTCATGGATTACATGGTAAATGTTTATTAATTAATTATGATTGATTAAATTATTGTTTAATTATTTATTAATTAATTAATTTATACCGGTTATGATTCCTTAGAGGTTAAAATGTGTAATTTGATGGTGGACTATCATCTCCATCTAGGAATTATTATTTAATTTTAAATTTGTAAGAATTTTGTAATTAAATAATCATTTGAAGAAGGCGGATCTAGAAGCAGATCTAGAAGATGGATGATGGCGCTCCCAATTATTTCCTGAGTCTTTAATTTTATGTTTTTGAATTGTTGAAAATAAAATTGATGAATTACATTAAAAATTGTGTTTTTTGTAAAGGGTGATTTCTACTTGGTTGGCATGTCGAACCCTCTAATTCAGTAGGCCGATGGTCTCAGATTGGTAGGCCAAATGTCAGGTTTGGCAGGCCATCATCGGGGCAAAAATCAGGTGGCTCTGGCGGCAGGCCGAATTGTCATGACAAGCAAGTTGACCTGAAAAGATCAGTAGGCCGAAGGGTCATGACCGGTAGGCCGATCACCCAAATCAGCTCACCAATAGAGAGCTAAGAATTTTTCTAGAAAAGGTGCATTTTTTGATGCAGTTTTAATTTTATTTTTGGACAATTTTGAGAAACATTAAATTTGGATACGACCGGAAATATGTAGTATTTGAGTCATGCAGGATTGAAGACTTGAATATGGGCATTACATGAATAAGGATAAAACTTGAGGATTCAAGGACGAAGAATTAATAAGATGTTTCAATTATTCTCTTGTAATCTTTATTTTCTATTCTCTAGGGTGGAACCATAATATTATGGTTATTTATTATTATTTTGCTTGTAGCTTTGCTTTCTCTATTATAATATGATTTGCCATGTATATTGATAACATGATAAATAGAATAGGGAGTGCCGCTCATATTAATATTGTTCATGCATGTTCTTAAAATAAAACCTTGATTTCAAAAGATTGAGTGGGAGAAAGTTTTCGAAGAGAGGACCTAAGGCCTCCATCGTTGGTGTAACACTCGCCTATTTTATGTAACGGACCACGTTAAGTTAGTAACGTTGTTAAGGAATTTTATTAATAAATTACGTTATATGATATGATATATGATGTGAATGTTACTAACTTTTTATGTCAAGTTTTATGACAGGTGACGGCCGCATGGAATCGTCGTGCTCTAGTGTTCATGTGAAATTTTAAATGTATGATTAATTATGATGCATGACGAATTGAATGATTTAATGTATGGCATTTAAGGAAAGTTTGGCAGGCCAAACTTTTAAGTTCGGCAAGCCGAACAGTCTACCAAAGACCGGCAAGTCGATGGGGAGTATTGACAGGCCAAACTTCGTGGAACCGTCAGGCCGAACACTGCTGACGAGTAGTCAGTAGAAATCTCTCCAAAATTATGGCAGAGTTTATTACGTTAATTGGATAATTTAATGTGATTAATTGGCATAATAATGGAATGATTTTATCAGTTAAGGAAATAAGGGGGTTTGACTTTGCATTGATTTGTATTATTTTAAGTGGTTTCCTATTTTTAGAGGGTAAATTATGGTAAGATCGATGATTTGTTTGACTCTCCCTCAATCACCTCCACCTACACACGAATTTTGGACCAAGAGCAGTCAGAAAATTCTGACTTAATGAAGGGAATTAAATTCCCATCAATTATGCTCATTATGTCAAAAATTTTTAATGTTCATTTTTCATTATTTTTCTCTCATTCTCACATTTTTCTCTCTCAAATTTCTGAGATGTTTGTTTCTCTCTTCCTCTTCTCTTCTCCACGTATTTTACTTCCTTCTCTCTCAAAATTTTCTGCAAGAAAATTTAAAGAAAAATCATATTTCGTTGGTTAAAATTCAAGGATTTTGAGAAGAAATTTCAAGGTAAGAATTTAGTTTTCTAGTGTTTTGAAAAAAGAAATTCTCCTCCTCAAATTCATCTACAATACCTTCTCTAGGTATTGTATTTTGTTCATGTATGTATTATGTGATGTTTCTTCACGTTTCATGTCCTTTCGGTATTTTTATGAAAAATGAATATTTCTATCTTCTACTCTTCATAGTAAGTATTACTGTTCAACTTTGATGCATGAAAAATGTAATGATTATTCAAGAGGTAAATGAATGATGTTTTCATGAAAAGTTGTTAAGAATATGCATATGTATGTATGATGAATGTATTTTATGTTATGAAATTTTTATGAGATTACAATGAGAAAACTGTTTTAATAATGCTATTTCTGGATTTTTGTTTATGAAATGTTATATATATATATATTTAAATAATTTTATGATAATGAAATAATTTTATGCATGAAAATAAGATGTTTGTATGAATTATTAAATTAAAGTATATGTGTTTTGAATTATTAGAAAAAGTTTTTTTTTAAAAAAAAGATTTTCATGATTGCAATGTATGGTTTGTTTTGTTTTACATGCTTAAGGTAATTTTATGATTTGAGAAAAATTATGATAACATGTTTATAAGATGATAAAATTATGTTTTCATGATGATGATTATGAGATATGTATGTAAAATGTGATGAATGTATACATGAATATTATATGAATGAATGTTATGTGAATGGTTATTTCATGATATGTATTAATGTTATTGCATCTTTAAATGGATAAATGGCATGAACACTCAAGGAACGAGCACTACGAGACCGCGGCGTCGTCACCAAATCACGTTAAGGTTAAGTAAGCTAACTTTAAGGTAAGTACATTCTCACCTGCAACATGACACATTTTTTTACAAGATTTGATGTTATGTTCATAATGATATTCATGATGGTTTTATGGATATTTTCCTTAAGAAATTCTATGAAAGACTTTCATGATTTTAAGTTATGCATGATGATTATGGCATGTTTCAAAGTATGAAATTACATATATATGTATCACCTAATAAGTGTTGCACACCAATGTTATGAAATGAAATGTTATGAGGTCATGTTTGGTTTTGGATTAGCTACCCTTCTCCTCTTATGACGGCGCGCCTATGATGATGTTTATGGTGCAACACTTGGGCCCTTAAGATAAAAATGGAATAGGTTTTAAAATGGTTAATGTAATGAAAGATATGTTTTTATGAAATTGTGCTTAAGACACTTTTATGAAATGATGACAATGATGATGATGATGTTTATGAAATGTTTTAAATTGTGAGAATTATATGTACTTACTAAGCATTAGCTTAATCATGTTTTATGTCATGTTGCAGATAAGGGTAAGAAAATCATGGACTAGGCGGAGGACATGGGAAGGCATGTGAGCACAAAGCACGATGAATTGTAACCGGAAGCACGCCAAGAAAAAATGTTTCTATGTTTTTAATAAAGTTTTATATTTTTGAACACTATTTTTATGATAAACATTTCAAGGATTTTTGAACTATATTTCATATTTTATTTCATTATCTTTAAGTATTATGATTTTTTGTATTTTTATGAAAGGTTGAATATGTTTTGCAAAATAAGTTTTCTATAGACTTTGGATCGGTCCGCCTGTCGAACATCTTTGGTCGGCCTACCGACGTCTGAGAGTTCTACCTGTCGAACACTTTTTCGGCCTGCCGAACAATGTTGAGATTTTTAATCCAGTTTGTAAAGCCTCTGCCGGCCTGCCGGTTGAGAGAACTCTGGCCTGCTGATCATGTTCGGCCTGCCGAACTGTGGGAGTTAATGACCTTAAAAAAAAAAAAAAAATTAGATGTATGAATGGATCCTGGTTATGTATGTTTAACTACGTTTATATTTGAAAACATCGTATAAGCTATGTAATTACATCTATGTTTAAAGTTTAAGCAAGTACGAATGTATGAATGTAACGACTTCTGTGACGTCCGAGCTAAGGGGCGTTACAGTTGGTCCATACGAAGAACATGGCGGTCCCGATCCCTGGGAAAGGATTTCTATCATGTAACATATTGGATCTCTGAAAGGATAAGATATTTTAGCATGATTTATGGTTGCAGACCCCTAGGTGGTGATTATAAATCATGGATAAAATATTGAAATGATGGTTATACAATCATGTTAGTTTTATTATTAACCTCCCCTAGGAGCTCTGTTAATAAAATTAATGGCCAAAAAAATGATTATTATTATAAGTTGGATCATATAGGTCTTGGATGGCATATATTAATCAGGAGGAGATCCGTGTTCCTAATTGAATTTGGCCTGACTCCCCTAGGAGCTTGTTAAATTCTGAGTTAGGAATTATCGTTGTAAGGTTGTGATATTTTCAAGGTTTTGACACATAAACACATTGTATGATTGTGTTATCTTACTAAATTATTATGATATGTTTCCTTATGTTTGGTATATGATTCTTTATTATAGATTTAAAATGTCTAAAAATGCTTTATCTTTGATACTTGACAAAAACCAATTAACCAGAGAGAATTATAATGATTGGAAATGGAACTTGGATATCATCCTCTCTTTTGAGAAACTAAAATTTGTGCTAACAACCCTTTGTCCTCCAGAGCCTATGGGGGATTCCATCAACGATCAATTCCCAGCATATGATCATTAGAAAGATGCAAACGATCTGGTCCGCTGCTATGTTATGGCCAACATGAACAACATGCTGTAGGCTCAATATGAGGATTATGAGACTGCTAAGCAGATCTTGGATAACCTGGAAGACATATTTGGAGGCCAAGCCCTAACAAAGCGGTGAGGGGTGCTTTGGAAACTTCTTAACTATAAGCAGAGGCCGGGGACATCTATAAATTAGCACATGATGTTAATCATGGGTTACCTCGCTGAGGCACAAACCAATGGAGCCAACATTGATGCTAAAACTCAAATGACTATGGTCTTTGAGACTCTGTCAAAGGAATTTATTCAATTGAGAGCTATATTTAATTTGAGTAATAGGTAGGATATGACCTTAATAGAATTAATGAAACAGTTACAGGAGTTTAAACTACAGATCGAGGAGTCTCCTGTAGGTGGAGAGGCTAATTTGGCGGCTGCTTCTAGTTCCAATCCTAATTCTAGGAATGGAAAGAAACAACGAGAAGTCTTCTATTCCTGCTAACACCAAGAGCAAGAAGAAGAAGAAGAAGAACCCAAAGAAGCTTAAGTGCTTCTTCTATAGGAAGGTCAGGCACATAAAGAAGCATTACAAGGACTTCCTTTCCAAATGAGATAGGTGTGATCTTCTATATTTAAAAACTTGTTTAGTTGAAGAATCCAGTCACATTTGGGTAATAGATTTTGGTGCAACTAATCATGTTTGTGTTTCTTTGCAGGGGTTCAAAGAAACAAGAAGTCTGCTTCATGAAGACTTCACGGTTTGGATGGACGATGGACCCTTGGTCTTAGCAAAAGCAGTGGGAGACATCCATCTTTATTTTGATAATTATAGGAATTTAATTTTACGAGATTGTTTTTATGTTCCTAAATTTAAAAGAAATTTAATTTCTATAGCTTGTTTATTGAAAGACTCCTATTTGGTCTCTTTTAATAATAGGGTGGTAATTCGTAAAAACAAATCTTTTATCTATTCTGAATAGATGCAAAAAATCTATATTTTATCAAACCTAAGATGGACTTACTGCTTAATGTTGAGATGAATGATAATAACTCTAAAAGACTTAAAACTTCTCACTCTAATAAAACTTGTCTTTGGCATTTACGCCTCGGTCATATTAAGCTGAATAGGATTCAAAGGTTGGTAAGGGACGGATGTTTAAGTCATTTAAAGGTGAAATCTATACATCAATATGAATCTTGTTTGGAGGGTAAAATGACCAAAAGACCATTCAGGTCTAAGGGCAATAGGGTCGAAGGGATTTTAGAACTGGTGCATAGTGATGTTCGTGGACCGATGAACATCCAGGCATGAGGAGGTATACGTACTTTATCACTTTTATTGACGATCACTCAAGGTATATGTATGTGTACCTGAAGCACCACAAAAGCAAAACTTTTGACAAGTTCAGGGTGTTAGAAAAATAATATGCAGCAGAATTTTAAAAATTTTATATTAGAGTATTTTCTAAAACACAAGTTTGACATGCTATATGCATAAATTAGCTAGATCTTGCCAACCTCTATGTGCCAAAAAGCTCCTGCAATATTTGAAGAGAAGTAATATTTTAGAAGAGCCACAACCAACTGGTCTTCTTTGCTTTTCTCTATCCACAACCGGAGTGAGAGTGGGCTCACATGTACAGCTCTTCCTCTAGGTGACTCTCCTTCCAACCAATTGAGACAACCCAAAGCTAGTGTTCGTGATTTGTGAACAAGAGCTCTTAGGGAGTTTTCAGATTCTCACTAGCTGAGTATCACTCTTAATCTCTCAATGAATCTAATTAACTCTTGTGACTTACTTCTTATTTATAAAGGTTGGGTCTAGGGTCAGTCCTTATCAGATTAGGTCTCAAAAATTCGAATCAGAATCAAGTTCGAATCAATATTTGATAAAATCCATTAGAAAACACGTAATTTTATCCTTCGCACATCGGTAGGCTGACTTGGCCCATTGGTAAGCCGAACTTGAGGATCGGTAGGCCGAACTGTCAAATAAAAATCTTAGTGCATCTTTTATTTTTCACCCGAGATTCTATAGGATAAAGTCTCAGTTTTAATTCAAATAACCCAATAAAAAAATTATATGATTAAAACAACTTTATCTAGATAATCTCCAAGAAAATAAATGAATTCCCAATAATTTTACAAGTTTATCTTGATCTAATTTATTCAAAAAATAAATCAACAGATAAACAGACAAGAATTCTCCGATCCCAATAATTCAACAAGTTTATCTTGAATTAATTTTATCACAAAATTAATTCAACCGATAAACAAACATGAGTTATCTAATTCTTTCAAATTTTAACCAATTTGATAAATCTGACATAAGTCACCAATTATTAAAAAAGCACGCCGTATCGTTACAGGATGTTATGAGCTAGCAAAGGGGACCAAATGGACCTATATAATTCAAGCTCCCGATAATTATGAAACCCAATATCCCAGATATACATTTCATAATTATCAACTCCAATGCTACTCCACTAAAATCTTGGAGCTGCACTCTCGAACTATATAGAATTACGAAGCTCGTATAGCTAAGTTTCCATGACATATCATAATGTATCGTATCCCAATAGGATTGTTCATAATCAGCTTAAGGACAAGTTTTGTCTTACTTTTCTGATTATTTTTGTCTTACGTTCTATTATCTCACCATCGAAAAACTTACCATCCAAAGACAGTGTAACATTCGGTTGCACCTATGTATCCAAATAGTTGAGCGCTCTAGTTTTTCAATTACAAGATAACGTATATAAGAGGATATCACTACTCCTAAAGAGGAGCTATGGATTCCATATCTATGAATAACAAGTCTATGCTACCAAGAGTGATGCCTCCAACGTACCGGCATGCATACCACTATTAAGATGTGGGTGTTACCCTTTGGTACATGAAAAGACATAAGTAAAGACAATGGGCCCGCTATTCATCTCAAGATTAAGATACAATACAAATGATTGTCTAAAGTGAATCGATTTACTGAGATAGAATTATTAATCCAAATCAATTCACTTTATGCCCCAATCCAACACATTGTCACCTATGACAACGTGCTAATGTTTCTATTCATGGAGTCCACCTTTGATGGTCAAGACAAACCATCTCCCAAAAGGGATATAGACAACATAACAATCTTTACATGAATAAAGCACCCAACTTTATTCCCTCGATTGTGGATCTTATAATTTAGACCGTCACCTTCAGAATCATCTCTTTTGCATAATCTGTCCATCATATGCCCAATTCTTAAAGGTTTAGATTGACAGTCTCAGACTATTGTTTGCTTAGCATACATTAAACAAATATAAAGTAAAGTGGACAAGATTTGGTATATAAACAATAAATAAATTCTTTATTGATAAAAATGTCTCCAAAAACTTATTACATTTTTACTCCTGAGGGTATACATGTCTAACAATCTCCCACTTGCACTAAGTGATAAATATGACAAATCTTGCATCCCTATAGCTTCCACATGCCTCTCGAAGACTCTCCCAGCAAGTGTCTTTGTAAATGGATCAGCTAAATTGTCCTATGACGCGATCTTGCACACTGTGACATGCCCGCCCACAACGAAGTCCTTTATCACATGATACTTCTGTTCAATATGCTTACTCTTCTTGTGAAATCTTGGTTCCTTAACATTAGCTACTGCCTCACTGTTATCACAGTATAGTGATACCACCTTATTCACATCAGGAACTACCTCAAGATCCCGAAGGAACTTACGAAGCCACACTGCTTCTTTTGAAGCATCACTCGCTGCCACATACTTGGCCTCCATCATTGAATCTGAAGTGCAATCTTGCTGCACACTTCTCCAACTGATGGCACCCCCGCCCATAGTAAACACAAAACCTAAAGTCGATTTCCTAGAATCTAAATAGGATTGAAAATTCGAGTCAGTATATCATAGAGGAGTCAAGTCCTCACCCGAATATGCAAGCATATAACATCAAATCCTTCTTAGGTACTTGAAAATATGCTTAACCGCAACCTAGTGGTTGGGTCCTAGATCTGCCTAAAATAACTTATAATCCCGACCGCATAACAAATATCCGGTCGTGTGCAAAGCATGGCATAATGAAACTACCCACTGCCGAAGTATAAGGCACCTTCTTCATGTATTCTCTTTCTTCATAAGACCTTGGAGAGTCTTTCTTAGAAAGATTAATTCCAGACCTAGATGGTTTCCCACTTTTCTTGGAATCCTACATTGTAAACCTCCTGAGAATTTTATCTATGCAGTCGGCCTAGGATAAAGCTATTATTTTGTTCTTCCCATCTTAAAAAATCTGGATACCGAGAACAAAATTAGCCTTACCTAAGTCTTTCATGTCAAACTGCTTGGTCAACCATAATTTGACCGATGACAATGTCCCAATGTCATTGCTAATTAGCAAAATGTCATCTACATGGAGCAGTAGAAAAACTACCTTTCCATCCTTAATGTGTTTGTAAACACATGGCTCATCCACATTTTGTGAGAACCTATAAGTCTTGATCACCTGATCAAATCTTATGTTCCAAGAACAGGTAGCTTGCTTAAGTCCATAAATTGACTTTAGCAGCTTACAAATCTCATCCTCTTGACCCTTAACCTTGAACCCATCTGGTTGTTCCATATAAATGGACTCATCAAGATAGCTATTTAAAAAAGCCATCTTGACATCCATCTGTCAAATCTCGTAGTCGAGAGCAGCGGCTATGGACAAGAGAATCTGGATGGACTTAAGCAAGGATATAGGCGAAAAGGTTCCTCATAATTGATTCCTTCCTTTTGCATATAATCCTTAGCTACCAGTCTAGCCTTCAAGGTTTTGACCTTTCTATCCACTCCTCTTGTCCTCTTGTAGATCTACTTATACCCTGTAGGTTTTACCCCTTCGGGAAGATCCATAAGCCCCTAGACTGACTAGTCTCCATAGACTGCATCTCTATGTTTATGGCCTCTGTCTAGAGTTTTGAATCAACATCCTCCATAGCCTCTGTGTAAGTATAAAGATCCTTGTCATGTTCATCTGGTTTGGCCAAGAAGACCTCCCCACTTAACATATACCTCTCAGGTTGACGCCCAATCCTCCCACTACGTCGAAGCCCCTTAGGTTATTGTTTAGGTTTGTTTGGTTTTTCTACACTAATCAGAACGGTTTCATTTGAAACCTCTAGAGTGATCGGATCACTCCTTAACTCCTCAAGTACCACTTTGCTTCAATGTTTGAAGTCGTCCATGTAACTCTCCTCAAGGAAAGTTACATTAGTTGAAACCATGAATTTATTTTCCTTTGGGTTATAGAAATAACCGCCTTTAGTCCCTTTTGGATATCCTACAAACACGTAAACTTTCAAACATGCTTCCAACTTATTCAAATCCTTAAACAGGACATGAGCCGAACATCTCCATATGTGAATATGGTTTAAGGATGTCTTACTACCCATCCACAACTCATGAGGAGTTTTAGGGACCGATTTTGAAGGCACATTGTTCAAAAGATAACATGCAGTTTGTAGTGCATATCCCCAAAAGGATAAAGGCAATGATGAATAACTCATCATGGACCTGACAATGTCCAACAAAGTTCTATTTCTTCTCTCTACTATGCCATTCTACTGTGGAGTGCCCAGCGTAGTCAAATGGGATAAAATCCCATTCTCTAATAAGTGTCCCAAGAACTAATCAAAAAGTATTCCCCACCTCGATTGGATCAAAATGCCTTTATGGGTCTACCTAATTGCTTTTCCACTTCAGCCTGAAACTCCCTAAACTTGTCAAAAGTTTCGCTTTTGTGGTGCATCAGGTACACATACCCATATCTTGAGTAATCGTCAATAAAACTGACAAAGTAGGCATACCCTCCTCGTGCCTGGATGTTCATCAATCCGCAAACATCACTATGCATAAGTTCTAGAACCCCTTCGGCCCTATTGCCCTTAGACCCGAATGGTCTTTTGGTCATTTTACCCTCTAAACAAGATTCACATTAAGGTATAGATTCCACCTTTAAGTGACTTAAAGGTTCTTCCCTTACCAACCTTTGAATCCTATTCAGGCTAATATAACCAAGGCACAAATGCCAAAGATAAGTCTTATTAGAGTGAGAAGTTTTAAGTCTTTTAGAGTTATTATCATTCATCTCAGTATTAAGCAATAAGTCCATCTTAGGTTTGATAAAATATAGATTATTTTGCATCCATCCAGAATAGATAAAAGATTTGTTTTTACGAATCACCACTTTATCATTAAAATAAACCAAATAGGAGTCTTTAAATAAACAAGCTACAGAAATTAAATTCCTTTTAAATTTAGGAACATAAAAATAATCTTATGAAATTAAATTCCTATAATTATCAAAGTAAAGATGGACATCTCCCACTGCTTCCACTAAGACCAAGGATCCATTGCTCATCCGAATCGTGAAGTCTTCATGTAGCAGACTTCTCGTTTCTTTGAACCCTTATAGAGAAACACAAACATGATTAGTTGCACCGTAATCTATGACCCAAATGTCACTGGATTCCATAACCAAATAAGTTTCTAAATACAGAAGATCACACCACTTCCTTTTGAAATGAAGTCCTTGCAATGCTTCTTTATGTGCCCGTCCTTCCCACAGAAGAAGCACTTAAGCTTCTTTGGGCTCTTCTTCTTCTTCTTCTTGCACTTGGTGCTAGCAGGAATAGAAGACTTCCCGTTCTTGGTCTGTTGCTTCTTTCCATTCCTGGAATTGGGATTGGAACCAAAAGCAGCTACCATGTTGGCCTCTCCACCAGCAGGAGACTCCCTGATCAGCAGTTCAAACTTCTGTAACTGTTTCATCAATTCTATTAAGGTCATATCCCGCCTATGGGGATGTGGACTAAGTGAGATGGTTTGTCTTGACCATCGGAGGTGGACTCCGTGAATAGAAAGATTAGCAGGTTGTCATAGGTGACGATGTGTTGGATCTGGACATAAAGTGAATTGATTTATATTAATAATTCTGTCTTGGCAAATCGATTCACTTTAGATAATCATTTGCATTATATCTTAGTCCTGAGATGAATAGTGGGCCTGTTATCTTGACTTGTGTCTTTTGATGTACCAAAGGGTGACACCCACATCTTAATAGTGGTATGCTTGCTGGTACGTTGGATGCATGACTCTTGATAGCGTAGACTTGTTATTCATAGATATGGAATCCATAGCTCCTCTTTAGGAGTAATGATATCCTCTTATATGCGTTATCCTATAATTGGAAAACTGGAGTGCCAACGATTTGGATACATAGGTGTAACCAAATGGTCTACTGTCTTTGGATGGTAAATTTTCCGATGGTGAGATAATGGAACGTAAGATAAAAATAATCAGGAAGGTAAGACAGAACTTGTCCTTAAGTCGATTATGGATAATCGTATGGGGATACGATACACTTTGATATGTCATGGAGACTTAGCTATACGGGCTTCGTAATTCTATGTAGTTCAAGAGTGCAGCTCCAAGCTTCTAGTAGAGTAGCGTTAGAGTTGATAATTATGAAATGCATATATGGGATATTGGGTTTCATAATTATTGGGAGCTTTAACTATATAGGTCCATTTGGTCCCCTTTGTTAGCTCACAACATCCTGTAATGATACGGCGTGCTTTTCTATTAATTGGTACCTTATGTCAGATTTATCAGATTGGTTAAAATTTGGAATAATCAAATAATTCATGTCTGTTTATCGGTTGAATTAATTTTGTGATAAAATTGATTCAAGATAAACTTGTTGAATTATTGAGATTGGATAATTCTTGTCTGTTTATCGGTTGATTTAATTTTTGGATAAATTAGATCAAGATAAACTTGTAGAATTATTGGGAATTCATTTATTTTCTTAGAGATTATCTAGATAAAGTTGTTTTGATCAAATAACTTCTCTATTGGGTTATTTGAATTATGTTGGCTCCAAGGTTTCACAAAGCTATTTTGATGATAACAAATACAATTTTTATTATATGTGAAAAATAGTCTTTTAAACAAATAATTATCTTGAGTGTCTCTAAGCTTACTTTTCAAGAAATCAAGTGAAGACAGTTCAAGAGAGCTTGTGGAAGAAGTCTTTTGAAAGGGAACTCACATGGACTTGAAGATTTCAAGTTTTCATTTAGAATTCTATAGTCCATAAGTGTAAGTGAGCAATTCTCAAATTGAATGATCAAAAGAAAGCTCAAGAGCACACACTCACATTGCATACTTGCATTTAATGTTATTTTTGAATTCAAATTGCATGTGAAAATTATGATTTAAACTGTTTTAGAAGTGCTTAAATAAGTTGATATAAAACAGGCTTCAAAAATAGGTCACATAGGCATTTTGGCCTAAGGTAGATCGGCCTGCCGACCAGAGATGATCGGCCTGCCGAAGATGATCGGCCTACCGAAGATGATCGGCCTACCAAAAATTCTGCTTCGGCCTGCCGGTCTGGGGATTTTTTAACCCCTCGCTACAAAGGCTCTACCGGCCTGCCGAAGTTATGGGGATCGGCCTGCCGATTGTAACGCCCCCCCTTACGGACGTCACAGATGTCGTTACATTCATACATTACATACTTATTATTATTATAATAATAATAATTATTATTATTATGTAGATAAACTTTAAGTACAAAACTTATTTGAAACTTTAATTGTAAACGTAATTAAGGAAAACGTAACCAGGATCCATACATACACATTTTTTTTTTTTACAACATTCATTCATACTATTAATAATTCAATTGAATATTAAATTGATCATAAACATCCACTAATAAAGTAAATATACCAAATAGTAAAATCATAACTTATGAAACATCACATCATTTAAAATTATTTGCTACCACAATTCGGCAGGCCAAACATGGTCGGCAGGCCGACAGAGGCTCTGCAAAATAGGGTTTAAAAACTTTCAAAGTTCGGCAGGCCAAAAATGAGTTTGGCAGGCCAAACTTTCTTACATCGGCATACCGACCAGTAACAGTTGGCAGGCCGTCCGAGAAAAAGCAAAAACTTTAAGAAAACTTAATTTTAAGACAAATTCATTTTTCTTTCAAATTGCGGAAGATCAAATTCTTAAAATGATAAAATAAAATATTAAAACATAGTTCCTATATTCTTTAAAACTTATCATAAAAATATGTTCAAATAATAAACCATAACTTAAATCATAAAATTTGCTTCATTGGCGTTCTTCCGGTTACAATTCATCTTCCTTATGCTCACACACCTTTCCATGTCCTCCGCCTACTCCATGACTTTCTTACCCTTATCTGCAACATGATATAAACTTGAATAAGCTAAAGCTTAGTAAGTACATATAATTCTCACAATTTAAAAACATTTCATAAACATCGTCATCATCATCGTCGTCATCATAACGTAATAGTGCAGTAAGCATATTTTCATAGAAACATATCTTTTATTACATTGACCATATTAAAACTTATTCCATTTTATCTTAAGGGCCCAAGTGTTGCACCATAATCATCATTGTAGGAGCGCCGTCATGAGAGGAGAAGGGTAGCTAATCCTAAACCGAACATGACATCATATCATAACATTGGTGTGCAACACTTATTTGGTGATACATATATATACATAATTTTTATGCTTTGAAATTTGCCATAATCAAACATGCATAACTTTAAATCATGAAAATCTATCATAAGAAACCCTTTAAGGAAATCATCATAAATATCATCATGAACATAACATCAAGCCTTATAAAACATATCATGTTATAGGTGAGAATGTACTTACCTTAGAAGCTAGCTTACTTAACCTTAAATGTTTTGGTGACGACGCCGCGGTCTCGATGTGCTCGTTTCTTTGTGTGTTCATGCCATTTATTCATTTAAAGATACAAAATAAAATTAATACTTTTTATCATCAAATAAAACATCCATTCACATTATATCACATATACATTCATCTCATACAAACATAATTCATAACATGCATCCATAACGATAATCATAAAAACATAAATTCATCATCACATACACTTCACTAACCTACATGAATTCAAGACTTAAAAACTTAACATTCAGACATACTTTAGGCACCATTCTTGACAGGGGTAAAGTTAATACATAAACATATTACCATGATTGTTCTTTAGTCTTAAAAATTACATTAAATATCTAAAACAAACCATACATTTTAAACATGAAATCTGGTAGCAATAATGAGGTAGTGAGTAATCTTTTGAAAACATTTTCTAACAATTAAAGCTCATACATTTTAATTTTAAAATATTAACATCTTACTAACATATATTTCAATATCATAAAATTATTTCATCATCAATAAAATCATTTAAACATATAAAACATCACATAAAACAAAAGTCCAATATTAACATTGTTAAAATAGTTTCTTGACCTAGTCTCGATAGAAATTTCATAACACATAATTCCATAACGTAACATATACATGAACATTCTTACAAAATTTGGTGGCAAACCAAGCACAGTTACCCCTTGAACAAAAATCACATTTTCATGCTTCATATTTAAACAGTAACATTTTACTGTGAGTGGTAGAGGGTAGAAAATTCATAACTTAATTTAGAAAAATCGAAATGACTTGAAATTTAAAAGAACATTAACATAAAACACATATGAACATCATATTAAAAATTTAGAACAAAATAAAATGCCTAGACAAAGTTACGGTAGACGGATTGAGGAGGAGAAGTGCTTTTTAGAATTACTGAAAAAAATGAGTTCTTACCTTAAAAATTTCTTCTCAAAATCCTTGAACTTAACCCCAATGGAAACTCAATATATTTTTCAAATAATAACAGAGGAATTGAGAGGAAAAAGGAGGAGAAAAATGTGAAGAAGAAGAGAGAAGAGAAAAGAAACGTCCCTGAAGATTAAAGAGACAGAGAGCGAGCGTTTACGTGAATGAGGATAACGTAAAAGAAAATTTCAATGCCCTCAATTATGTTAGAAATTTTCTGACTAATCTTGGACTAATTTGTGTGGAGAATAGAGAGAAAAGAGGGAAATTCAAACAAATCATCTCATCTTACCATAATTTGCCCTCTAAAAATAGGAAACCATTAACAATTACATTCAATCAATAAAAGTCAATGATTTCATTTCCTTAAATAAGGAAATTAATCAATAAATATGTCAATTAACCACATTAAACCATCCAATCATCGTAATCATCTCAATCACAGATTTGGAGAGATTTTTGCTGACTGCTCGTCAGCTGTCATCGGCTTGCCGATTCCACAAAGTCTAGCCTGTCGATTAATATTAACGGCCTGCCGATACTTGAAAGGCTATTCGGCCTGCCGAACTTGAAAGTCCGACCTGCCGAACTATCCTTAAAATATAATACATCATAGCATTCAAGTCATCATTGCATCATAAATAAACATACATTGAAATTAACATGAACACTTGAGCACATCGATTCCTTGCGATCGTCACCTGTCATAACACTTAGAATAAATAGTTAGTAACATTAAAATCATAAATCATAACATCTATCATAAATTATTAATAAAATTACTTAACGTCGTTACTAACTTAGCATAATCTGTTACATAAAAATAAGTGGGTGTTACAATCTTCCCACCTTATAAAAGTTTCATCCTTGAAACTCAGAATAATTGTGGATACTTTGATCTCATGTCATCTTCATGTTCCCATGTAGCTTCTTCTACTTGATGATTTCACCACAGCACCTTCACCAATGGAATTTCTCTATTCCTCAAGGTCTTGGTTTTCCAATTGAGTATCTCTATTGGCTTTTCTTCATAACTTTAGTCTTCCCGTATCTTGATCACTTGTGGCTCAATCACATGCGTAGGGTCTGGAACATACTTCTTGAGCATAGAAACATGAAACACATCGTACATTCCTGACATTTCTGAAGGCAACTTCAGCTGATAAGCCACCTTGCCTATCCTTTTCATGATTTCATAAGGACCAATGAATCTTGGGCTTAACTTGCCTTTCTTCCCAAACCTCATAACTCCTTTCATGGGTGCAACTTTTAAAAACACAGATTTGCCCACGGCGAACTCTAATGGTCTTCTTCTCTTATCAGCATAACTCTTCTGATAGCTTTGAGCGGTCTCTATTCTTCTTCTTATCAACTTTATCATCTCAAAAATTTCGTTAACAAAATCAGTTCTTTCAGTATCGACGCTTTCCATCAACTTCTTCTCACCAGCTTCATGCCAACATATAGGCGGCTTGCATTTTTACCCATACAGAGCTTCATAAGGTGCCAACCCAATTATTGCCTAAAAGTTATTGTTGTAAGCAAACTCTGCTAATAGTAACATTTTACACCAGCTGGTCTTAAAATCGAGAGAACAAGCCTGTAGCATATCTTCTAAAATCAAGTTTGTCCTCTCCATTTGGCCGACTGTCTGAGGATGAAAAGCTGTATTGAAATGTAGCCTGGTTCCCATAGCAGTCTATACACTCTTTCAAAACTTAGATGTGAACCTGCCATCACGATCTGAGATGATTGACTTGGGAATCCCATGAAATCATACAATCTCCTTGACATAGAGTTCCGCTAACCATTCCATAGAGTAAGTGATCTTCATGGGAATGAAATGCGCCATCTTAGTCAATCGATCCACAATTACCCAAATTGCATCATAGCCGTTCATAGTTCTAGGCAAACCGATAATGAAATCCATTACTATATCCTCCCATTTCCATTCTGGTATCTAGATAGACTGTAAATCACCACTAGGTCTTTGGTGTTCAGCCTTAACTTGTTGACATGTCATACATTTCTTCGTATACAAAGCAACATCACATTTCATTCCAAACCACCAAAAGTTACTCCCTTAGATCATTATACATCTTTGTTGCACCTGGATGAATAGAGTAAGGAGTGTCATAAATTTTGATCAAGATCTTTTCCTTTAAGCCATCAACATTGGGAACACATAAGCGGTCCTTGAGTTATAGAGTTCTGTCATCCGCAATACGAAACTCTTGACATTTTCCTTCTTTCATTTCCTGTTTAATCCTTGCAAGACTTACATCTTCATCTTCTTTTCTCCAAATTTCATAATACATCATCGGAGCAAGAGTGAGAGTTGAGAGCTAACCTGCTATAAGCTCCAAATCAAAGTCTAGAATTTCCTTTCTTAAAGGTGGGGATGTTGCTTGCATTGATATCAACGTGGCAATTGACTTCCTACTTAGAGCATCTGCCACTCGGTTAGCTTTTCTAGGATGATAAAGGATTTCACAATCGTATTCCTTTACCAACTCTAGCCATCTTTGTTGTCTCATGTTCAAGTCCCTTAGTGTGAAGAAGTACTTCAGACTTTGATGATCAATGAAGATCTTGCATTAGAGTCCATACAAATAATGTCTCCATATATTCAACGCAAAAACGACTGCTGCTAACTCGAGGTCATAAGTAGGATAGTTCTTTTTGCAATCCTTCAGTTGTCTTGATGCATAGGCAATCACCCTTTTATTTTGCATTAAAACAGCTTCAAGGCCCATCTTGGATGCATCACTATAAATTACGAATCCATCATTTTCTTCTGAAATAGCCAATACTAGAGCTGTCGTTAGCCTCTTCTTCAGTTCTTGGAAACTCTTCTCGCATGCTTCTGTCCATTCATACTTCTTTCCCTTGCAGGTCAGATTCGTGAGTGGGGCTGCTATCTTGGAGAAGTCTTCTACGAATCTCCGATAATATCCTGCTAAACCCAAGAAGCTCCTTATTTCACTTGCATTCGTCGATTGCTTCCAGTTGAGAACAGTCTCTACTTTAGCAGGGTCAACCATAATCCCTTCCTTTGATATAACATGCCCCAAGAAAGACACTTTATCAAGCCAAAACTCGCACTTGGAGAACTTTGCATAAAGATAGTGTCTTCTTAAAGTCTCCAGCACAATCCTTAAATGCTCCTCATGTTCTTCTTGATTCTTTGAATAAACAAAAATATCATCGATAAACACAACAATAAATTTATCGAGGAAATCCTTGAATACCCGATTCATCAAATCCATAAAGGCTACAGGTGCATTCGTCAGACCGAAGGGCATAACCACAAATTCAAAGTGACCATATGATATGAACCCACCTAACTCCACCCCAAAAGCTAGCTTTTGGGGTGGAGTTAGGTGGGTTCATATCATATGGTACAGAACCAAACCTCTGTTGGTCGGTGCGCGCATGTACAAAGGTTCCCTGTCGCTCGTGTGGGTTAACGACGGAGTTGGCACGAGGACGTGCAGTATAAAGGGGTCGAGAATGATGTGTCCCACATCAGTTAGAGAGGGTGGTCTTGGGTGTTATATATATGGGTTCACAATCCCCCCCTCATAAGCTAGCTTTATATGATATGAACCCACCTAACTCCACCCCAAAAGCTAGCTTTTGGGGTGGAGTTAGGTGGGTTCATATCACCATACCTCGACTTGAAGGCAGTTTTGGGGATATCTCTTTCTTTAATCTTCAGCTGGTGATAACCTGACCGTAGATCAATCTTTGAAAACATAGATGCACCCTTGAGCTGATCAAACAAATCATCAATTCGAGGCAATGGGTACTTGTTCTTGGTTGTCACCTTGTTCAGCTCTCTGTAGTCGATGTAGAGTCTCATAGTGCCATCTTTCTTCTTAACAAATAGAACTGGAGATCCCCATGGAGAGTAGCTCAGCCTGATGAAGCCTTGGTCAAGTAGCTCCTTTATTTGCATGCGAAGCTCTTTTAACTCTACCGAGACCATTCTATAAGGCGCTTTTCAGATCAAATCAGTGCTAGGAACGAGCTCGATCTAGAAATCGACTTCTCTTTCTGGTGGCAGACTTGACAGATCATCAGGAAATACTTCTGCGTATTCATGAACTACAGGCACATCTTCAATTCTTATCTTTTCTTCTTGGCTTTTGTCTACAATATTCGCCAGATGGCCCATGCAACCACTTACTAATAACTTCCTTACTTTCATCGTAGATAAAAACATGCTGGGTTTCTTGCTGGACTCGCCAACATAAATGAACTTCTGATCACCCTCAGGATGGAAGATCACCTTTCGTTTTTGGCATTCAATAGAGGCATTGTACTTGCTCAGGAAATCCATCCCAAGAATTATATCTTAGTCATGCATGTCGATCACGATGAGGTCAACGAAAAGTTTCCTATCAGAAATCCATAGGGGTACTATCTGCAGACAATGTGTAGATAATATCACTTCCCCAAAGGGTAGTGTCGTAGTGAATTCCTGTCTCATAGGCTCTTAAACAAACCTCTAACTTTTTAACAAATGATGTGGATATAAAAGAATGTGTGGCACCCGTATCAAAGAGAACATAAGCATCATTAGATAAACTTGTTATCTGACCTGTGACCACATTGGAGGCTTGAGCAGCCACTTGTTCCTTCGTTATGGCATAGATTCGGGCATTCGTTGGTGGGGCTTCAAGTCTCCCTTGACTGATAAGTGGCCCTTCAAGGAAGCTTGCATCTGATGGAGCTCGGTTTGAGGTGGAGCTCTCTGAGGGGCATTGGCATTCATCAGTTTGGGGCAGTTCTTGACAAAATGATCTTCACGCCCACAAATAAAACATTGGTTTGTCCCCAAGCGGCATTCCCCTGGATGTTTCTTTCCATATTTGGCACATGGTTGAAACTGCCTGCTATTGTTGTTGTGCTGACCATCATTATCCCTCTTGTTGTCTTGGCCCTGTTGGTTTTGAGGATTGCCCTTCCTCTTGTTGTTCTTCCAGTTATGGTTGTTGTTGTTGCTACTATTGTTATTGTTGTTGTTTTTGTTTGTAGGGCGGTTCTGGCTGTTTGCATTATTAGCTTGCTAGCCTGACTAAGGCTGGTTCCTTCTTAGCTTGGACAAGTGGAACTTCGCACGCTGGGCCCTCATGACAACCTGCTCTTGAGTCTTGGGTGGACTTATCCCATCAACAATAGCAGCAATTTCAGGCCTAAGGACCTTGATCAGCCTTCTGACCCTTTCATTTTCATCCATAACCATCCCTGGTCATAGGCGAGCAAGCTAGTCAAACTTCGTCACCACATCCGTAACTGACATATCCCCTTGGCGCAGGCTCTCAAACTCCTCATAATGCTTCCTTGTGATGTTCATGTGGAAAAACTTCACGTTAAACTCATGAACAAAGTCATCCCATATCATTTCTTCAACATTCTGGCTCTGTTCGATGCCATCCCACCAAATTCTAGCCTCCATGGTGAGACAGTATGAGGCATAGAGGACCTTCTCATTGTCTGTGAAATCCATGAGTCTTAGGCTAGCCTCAATCGTCTTCAACCATCCTTGTGCGAATAATGGGTCCTTTGAACCCTCAAAGTCTGTTGGCTTAACCCTCTTCCATCTGACTAGAAGAGGTTCCTGATAGGCCGCTCTTGGTTCAACAGTAGGAGCTGGGATTTCATTGACTTGTGGCTAAGGAGGAGGAGGCACGTCATTGCCTCGATGATCGTCATTCTGACCATTGGCCTTTAATTCAGTAATTTCTCTTCTTTGATCCTCAAGTTGCCTCTGTAGCTCAACGATCATTGTCATAAGCCTTTCGTTGTTCTGGGTGTGTGTTTGCATTCTTCTGTGGCCTTCCATCGTTAATTTCCTAAAAGAATTAGGAACTTAAAAATAATCCTCTAATATGAGATAGGTTTTCACTACTAGAACATTAATCTTTAAACAACTAAACCTCATTCTTATCCTCATACTTGTATCAAAACATCTAACTTTAAAACGTACTTACTTGAAGGACTTGGATTGACGTGTGGCGATATGAATTGTAAACGAAAATTCTCTCTGATACCAAAGCCTGTCACGCCCCCCATTACGGACGTCACAGATGTTGTTACATTCATACATTACATACTATTATTATTATTATTATTATTTAGGTAAACTTTAAGTATAAAACTTATTTGAAACTTTAATTGTAAACGTAATTAAGGAAAACGTAATCAGGATCCATACATACACATTTTTTTTTACAACATTCATTCATACTATTAATAATTCAATTGAATATTAAATTGATCATAAACATCCATTAATAAAGTAAATATACCAAATAGTAAAATCATAACTTATGAAACATCACATCATTTAAAATTATTTGCTCCCACAGTTCGGCAGGTGTTTGGTGGTAACACCCCAATAAATGTTTATTTTCTATAATAAACGGCAGACGTTTGTAGTATAGAAAATTGTCGTATCCACAAGGAGGTGAAAATTTGTAACTCGAGAGATTGATAAAAATAAACGGTCAAAGAGGCAAGCAATTCTTGAAAGCAAAGAAATATTTTTGTGATTTCTTCTTTTAATCAAAATTTAAAGCATAAAATTAAAATGGTGAAGCTTTGAGAATCCCTTGTATGTTTCGCAACTGATATGGAATTTTAATTCTAATTAATAATTATCTAAAAGCATTTGATTTAGTATATCTTTTCTCATTAATTGCAAGCACTTTTTACTAATTATATAGGTCAACCTAAATCGACAATATAGCAAGACATATTGCAGTAAGGGTTTTCCTATAAAAACTAGCAAAATAATCATCTGTCACTAATAATTTGGTGCACTAATTATGAAAATTATAACCGCTATCACTCAATTATAATTAACATAATTTTAAGATAGAAAAGAAAATAACAAGTCAAAATTAATATATTTTTTTGGAATAAATTATTGCGTTAATTTCGGCAGCACCTCGACTTATTAATTGGTTTAAGAATACACTATGTCATTCTTTGTCTACAATAAATCAAGAATTACCAAGCATTTACTGTGCCAGTCTATGTCTATAATGCAGCAGAAACTCAACTTAATAAATGAGAATGACTTTAGTATTATTAATATTAATTATGCAACATAATTAAATTACATAAAAAAAGCATGACTGAATTTATGTAAAAATTGGCAACATAACAACAGTAACAATAATTATTGAAAACATAAAGATATAATTTATTCCACAAAAATATAAGCATTACAACACAGATATAGAGTTAAAACCCATACCAGAGTACTACGCATACAAGATCATCTCTCTATCTCACCAGACTCTCTACACTAAATTAAACATATATATATATATATATTTACCTAAGGGATAAAAGAAGTAAAAAGGAAAAAAAAAAAATTTAGAGAAGATGGGAAGGGAGGCCCGAAAGCCTTCAGGGGTGTGTCTGTGAATGAGGGGGGAGAGCCCTTTTATAGTGAAAAAAATTCACTATTCATTATTTTTTTATTAATATTTTAATTATTTATTATATTTTTTTTTTCTTTTCTTTTCTTTTCTTCGGCAGGAGCAGGCCCCCCCGGTATGATTCACGAGATTCGCGTTAATTACAAATTTTCTTCCTTCTTTCACGCTGATCCGCGTTCTTTGATATGCGAATTTTAGTTTGGGATCCTGTGCTTCGTAGGTCATGGTAGCATGAAACAGGCGCAATCTGACCCATTGAACGCGTGATCCAATGGCTTGCAGAGGCATTCAAGAATGGGCCCAGGTGGGACCAGTGGGATAGCAATTTTAGACCGTCAGATTGGTCTTGGTCATCGCATCGAACGGCTGGAAGAATAGCTACATGTGGACTCACCCACACGCGAGCAGACACGGCCTGCAACTCCCCTTTGATGCGTCTGCAGCTTGTCAGCGTGTGAATCACACGCGCCAATCTTTCTTCGACACGTGGACTGTACCCTGAGATTTCACTGATGCACCGAATGACGCGTTGACACGCGTCTCTTCCTCAGACGGCTGAGATTGATTTGACAGTGAATCCGATGGCTCTCATGATGCCACGTGCCCCATTTAATATAAATTCGAATTTGCTTTATCTTTTTGATGCATTTGATGTCGATTTTATCCGTTTTGGTGCCGTTTTGCTCCGTTTTTCCTCCAGATTTCAAATCTAAAAATCACAAACACACTAATATTATTACTTTACAAACATAATATTTACAAAAATATTTATTTTATATTAAAACACACAAAAATAAATAAAAACTCCTAAAATTTCCAATCTCTTACGGTTTGACATAGATATAATTTTTATGACTTGGAAATATTTTTAGAAATTACTAAAAATATAATAAGACATATTTACAAACTTAAAATACACTATCAAACACTCTAAAACTCAAAATAAAATAACCACATTACTTTTACGGTTTTGACATTTATAGACTAGACACTTATTTAACACACCGAAATGACTCTAAAAATTACTAACAATTCTGTTAAACATAAAAACACACTAAAAATATATTTTTAAACACATTTACACACTAAGACACAAAAATACTTATTAACATAAAATGTTATTAATTAAAGGATTTAATGAGAAATAAAAGCATAAATAAATTATTTAAGCTTTAGAAAATGTACACTTTTACAGCCTCATCAGCAGGCCAAACATGGACGGCAGGCCGAAAATCGTCAACCGACAGGCTGGCAGAGGCTCTGTAAAACAGGGTTTAAAAACTTTCAAAGCTCAGCAGGCCAAAAATGAGGTCGGCAGGCCGAACTTCCCTACATCGGCGTACCGACCAGTAATGGTTGGCAGGCCATCTGAGACAAAATAGAAACTTTTAGAAAACTTAATTTTAAGACAAATTCATTTTTCTTTCAAATGCGGAAGATCAAATTCTTAAAATGATAAAATAAAATATTAAAACATAGTTCTTGTATACTTTAAAACATATCATAAAAATATGTTTAAATAATAAACCATAACTTAAATCATAAAATTTGCTTCATTGGTGTTCTTCCGGTTACAATTCTTCTTCCTTATGCTCACACGCCTTTCCATGTCCTCCGCCTACTCCATGACGTTCTTACCCTTATCTGCAATATGATATAAACTTGAATAAGCTAAAGCTTAGTAAGTACATATAATTCTCACAATTTAAGAACATTTCATAAACATCGTCGACGTCGTCATCATCATCATCATCACCATAACGTAATAGTGTAGTAAGCACATTTTCAAAGAAACATATCTTTCATTACATTGACCATATTAAAACTTATTCCATTTTATCTTAAGGGCCCAAGTGTTGCACCATAATCATCATTGTAGGCGCGCCGTCATGAGAGGAGAAGGGTAGCTAATCCTAAACCAAACATGACATCATAACGTATCATATCATAACATTGGCGTGCAACACTTATTAGGGGATACATATATATACATAATTTTCATGCTTTGAAATTTTCCATAATCAAACATGCATAACTTGAAATCATGAAAATCTTTTATAAGAAACCCTTTAAGGAAATCATCATATAATCATCATAAATATCATCATGAACATAACATCAAACCTTATAAAACATATCATGTTGTAGGTGAGAATGTACTTACCTTAGAAGCTAGCTTACTTAACCTTATATGCATTGGTGATGACGCTGCGGTCTCAATGTGCTCGTTCCTTTGTGTGTTCATGTCATTTATTCATTTAAAGATACAAAATAAAATTAATACTTATTATCATAAAATAAAACATCCATTCATATTACATCACATATACATTCATCTCATACAAAAATAATTCATAACATGCATCTATAACCATAATCATAAAGACATAAATTCAACATCACATACACTTCACTGACCTACATGAATTCATGACTTAAAAACTTAACATTCAGACATACTTTAGGCACCATTCTTGACAAGGGTAAAGTTAATACATAAACATATTACCATGATTTTTCTTTAGTCTTAAAAATTACATTAAGTATCTAAAACAAACCATACATTTTAAACATGAAATCTGCCAGCAATAATAAGGTAGTGAGTACTCTTTTGAAAACATTTTCTAACAATTAAAGCTCATATATTTTAATTTTAAAATTCATATTAACATCTTACTAACATATATTTCAATATCATAAAATTATTTTATCATCTATAAAATCATTTAAACATATAAAACATCACATAAAACAAAAGTCCAATATTAACATTGTTAAAACTGTTTCTTGACCTAGTCTGGATAGAAATTTCATAACACATAATTCACTCATCAAAACATTATCAAACTTTTCAGTCCATAACATAACATATACATGAACATTCGTACCAAAATTCGTAGCAAACCAAGCATATTTACCCCTTGAACAAAAATCACATTTTCATGCATCATAACCAAACAACAACATTTTACTGTGCGTGGTAGAGGGTAGAAAATTCATAACTTAATTTAGAAAAATTGAAATGACTTGAAATTTGAAAGAACATTAACATGACACACATATGAACATCATATTAAAAATTTAGAGCAAAATAAAATACCTAGACAAAGTTATGGCAGACAGATTGAGGAGGAGAAATGCTTTTCAGAATTACCAAAAAAAATGAGTTCTTACCTTAAAAATTTATTCTCAAAATCCTTGAACTTAACCCCAATGGAAACTCAATATATTTTTCATATAATAACAGAGGAATTGAGAGGAAAAAGTAGGAGAAAAATGTGAAGAAGAAGAGAGAGGAGAAAAGAAACGTCTCAGAAGATTAAAGAGAGAGAGAGCGAGCGTTTACGTGAATGAGGATAACGTAAAAGAAAATTTCATTGCCCTCAATTATGTTAGAATTTTTTTGGCTAAACTTGGACTAATTTGCATGGAGAATGGAGAGAAAAGAGGGAAATTCAAACAAATCATCTCATCTTACAATAATTTGCCCTCTAAAAATAGGAAACCATTAACAATTACATTCAATCACTAAAAGTCAATGAATTCATTTCCTTAAATGAGGAAATTAATCCATAAATATGTCAATTAACCACATTAAACCATCCAATCATCGTAATCATCTCAATCACAAATTTAGAGAGATTTCTACTAACTGCTCGCCAGCTGTCATCGGCCTACCGATCCCTAACTTTGGCCTGTCGATTCCACAAAGTCTGGCCTGCTGATTAATATTATCGGCCTGCCGATTCTTGAAAGGCTATTGGGCCTACCGAACTTGAAATTCCAGCCTACCGAACTGTCCTTAAAATATAATACTTCATAGCATTCAAGTCATCATTGTATCATAAATAAACATACATTGAAATTAACATGAACACTTGAGCACATCGATTCCTTGCGATCGTCACCTGTCATAACACTTAGAATTAATAGTTAGTAACATTAAAATCATAAATCATAACATATATCATAGATTATTAATAAAATTACTTAACGTCGTTACTAACTTAGCATAATCTGTTACATAAAAATAGGTGGGTGTTACACCAAACTCCTTGCTTTGGCCTGCCAATCTGAGGGCTTTCAAAACCCGTTTCTACGGAAGCTTTGGCAGCCTGCCGAACTCAACTTTCAGCTTGTCGATGGTTGAAAGTTTGGCCTGCCGAACTATGAACCGGCCTGCCAATCTGGTGACCCTTGAGAAATTGATTTTTAGCACCTCAATTGTTGGCCTGTCAAACTTTACTTCTAGCCTACCGAACTGTCTGTAACGACTAGTTTTTTGACCATTGGAGCTCGATTTGCAACGGCTAGTTTGACTCAAAATTGATGTGTTCAGATGTCTCTAAGCACTAGGAAGCTATAAATACCCATCCATTCAATGTGCAATAAATGATGAAGGAACACAAGTGAAATTTGACATTATTCTACATTGTTCTTCTCAAGCATTCATTACACACACATTCTCTTGAGCCAAAATTGTTTCATACACTAATTGAGAATTACTCACACCTCCAAACACATACAACAGTTGTAATTTCATCTCTTTTTGTTTTGGAGTGTATATTTTGTGAGTGTACCAAAATTACAACTACATTATTTTCATTGTTGGGTTTCCAAAGCCTTGTAAATTTGGGGAATTCTTGGTTAGACAATCTTCGGGAAAATTGTCACTTTGTAAGAAGGTGTGGTGAGCCTCGGGTTGAGCAAGTCACCGATTGTATAAAGGAGTGAAAGTGCTGAAAAGATAGTCTAATAGTGCAAGAGGTTAAGCAAAGGTGTTTAGCTTGGCGACAGTGGACATAAGCATATTGGCTGAACCACTATAAATAGCGTTTGCATTTCTTCTCCTTACTCTTCACTATATCACTACTTAATTGTTGCTTGGTTGTGCTCATATTATCTCGTTCTCATATTTACTTCTTAAGCATCTTCCTTTAGAAAATTTCCAATGATTGTAAAAGTTTTCAAAAACCCAATTCACCCCCCCTCTTGGGTATTTATTCTTAGGATAACAATTGGTATCAGAGCCGGAAGCTCGTTTTAGTTTTTCAAAAAGATTTTACAATCTTGAGCATGGCTACCTAAAGTGCAGAAGGTCAATCCATAAATAGACCTTCATTTTTCAACGGCTTCGATTACAATTATTAGAAAAATAGAATGTCCATTTATCTTCAATTGATTGATTTTGATCTTTGGGATCTGGTTGAAAATGGTCCTTTTTGACCTATAAAAGAGGTAGAAAAAGGTCTAGTCCCTAAAGAACGTAAAGAGTATACCGATGAGGATAAAAGGAAAATTTCTTTAAATGCTAAAGCTGTAAATACTTTAGATTGTGCTCTTGATAGAAATGAGTTCAATAGAATCACATCTTGCACCACGGCACAAGAAATTTGACGCACTCTTGAAGTGGTTCATGAAGGAACAAACCAAGTCAAGGAGACTAAAATTAATTTTCTTCTTCATGATTTTGAAATGTTTAAAATGAAGGATCATGAATCTATTACCGAAATGTACACTCATTTTACTGATATCGTTAATGGTTTGAAATCTCTTGGTAGGAACTTCACCACAAGCGAATTGGTGAGAAAACTAGTGTGATCACTGCCACCTTCTTGGCATGTGAAGAGGACAACACTAGAATAAGCTAAGGACCTATCAATGTTGCCAATTGAAGAATTGATAGGATCACTCATGACACATGAGATCACAAGGAAACAAAACCAACAAGAAGAAGAAGGCGACAAAAGAAAGAAAGGGATTGCAGTAAAAGCCTCCTTCATCGATGATGATGAAGAAGAAGAAGCAGAAGATAGCCTCAATTCAAAGGACCTTGAAGAATTGGCAATGATTGCCAAAAGATACGAAAAGTTCCATCGTAAGATCAATCATGGAAAAGGTATGAAAAAGAAGAATGATCGAGGTGAGAAATCTAAAAATGATATGATTTATTTTGATTGTAAGAAAACCAGTCATATAAGACCAGATTGTCGTTTAAGAAAGAAAGTAGGTAAAAAGGAGTCAACGAAGGCACGACAAGTTACATGGGATGAACTAGAATCCAAGGACTCCGACGATGATGGACCAAGAAAAGTCACTAACATACATTTTATGGCCGTAGATGATGATGATGAGGTAAATAGTTCTTACTCATCTGATAGTGATATTGAAGTAGATATTGAAGAATTGAAAAATGCTTTCAATAATTTGCATGAAGATTATGAAAAGTTAGTTCTCAAAAGGGAAATTTCTATGCTTTTAGAAGAGATAGAGAGTTTGAAAGTTGAGAAAAACATGCATGATTCCTTGATCATTGAAAATCCATCGTTAAAGGAAAAGGTTGATAATTTGACAAAGACGGTTTTGAATTTCATGAATGGAAAGAAAAATTTTGAACTAATGCTTGGAGAACAAAGATGTGTTTTTAACAAAGGTGGTTTAGGATATAAACCACATATTGAACAAAAGTATTTTTAAAATTACTTTGTCAAAGCATCAACAAGTTCAAAATATGTGTGTACATACTGCAACAAAGATGCACATACATCTTTTTCATGTCCAATTAAGAAAAATGTCTATTTTGGAATCAAATACAAGTGGGTTCCAAAAGACAAAAGTACTAACAATGATTAACCCAAGGTCATGTGGGTACCGAAAATCAAAACTTGAATATTTATTGTAGGTACCAAACAAGGAGAAAGCAAGATGGTTCCTAGATAGCGGTTGCTCAAAAAACATGACAGGGGACTTATCACTATTCTCCAGCTTTGTTAAGAAGAAAGGTGGAAATGTTACCTTTGGAGACAATGCAAAAGGAAGAATCCTTGGTATAGGTGATATCGGTAACAATTCCTCTACCTTAATTCAAAATGTATACTTGGTTGATAATTTGAAACACAATTTGCTTAGCATTAGTCAATTGTGTGATAAAGGGTATAAGATTATCTTTGAGTCTTCTAGATGTTTGATTGAGAATTTTTGCAATGGTGAAGTGGTGTTTATAGGTGACCGTCACAATAATGTTTATACAATTGATATTGAAAAGTATTCAAATCAAAAATAATGTTTTCGGCTTTAAATCATGAATCATGGCTATGGCATAGAAGACTTGGTCATGCAAGCATGCATTTGATTTCAAAAATTTCCAAAAGTGATATTGTTAGAGGTTTACCAAAACTAAGTTTTGAAAAAGACAAAGTGTGTGATGCATGCCAATTCGGAAAGCAAGTCAAAATTTCTTTTAAATTCATTTCCGATATTTCTACAACTAGACCTTTGTAACTTTTGCACATCGATCTTTTTGGCCCCTCTAGGACCACAAGTCTAGGTGGTAAAAGATATGCTTTCGTTATAGTTGATGATTTTTCAAGATTTACATGGGTTTTGTTTTTAACAAACAAAAATGACGCTTTACAAATGTTTTCATATTTTTGCAAGAGAGTTCAAAATGACAAGGCTACATGATCACCTCCAATAGAAGTGATCATGGAGGCAAGTTCGACAGTGATGCCTTTGAGTTGTTTTGCAATGAGAAAGGCTATGAACATATTTTTTCGGCACCTAGAACACCACAACAAAATGGAGTTGTTGAAAGAGTTTTGCAAGAAATGGCTAGGACTATGCTTAATGAAAATGGTTTGCGAAAATATTTTTGGGCCGAGGCCGTTAATACCTCTTGCTATGTGATGAATAGAGTTCTTATTAGACCAAGAAATGAACAAAACTCCATATGAGCTTTGGAAGGGTAGAAAACCTAATGTCGGCTATTTCAAGGTCTTTGGTTGCAAATGTTTTATTTTAAACACCAAAGACAATTTGGAAAAATTTGATTCAAAATCCGATGTTCGTATCTTTCTCGGTTATTCTACCTCTAGCAAAGCTTATAGAGTATTTAACAAAAGCACTCTTGTGGTTGAAGAATCCATGCATGTTGTTTTTGATGAGACTAATGCTTCTATGGATAGAATAGAAGATGATGATGATCTAGGTTTGGAAAATCAAATGAAGAATCTAGAAATCAAAAACAATGCAAAGGATATAAACGATGACTCCATTCAAGCTTCACCAAAGAATGAGGAACAACTAGAAGAAACTCCTAAAGAAGAAGGTACCTCACAATCTCTACCAAAGGATTGGAGGCATCACCCTTATCACCCTCAAGCTGACATTATTGCTCATGATAGTCCAACTTATGGGGTAAGAACTAGAGCATCTTTTAAAAATATTTGTAACAATTTAGCTTTTCTTTCTCAAATTGAACCAAAAAGTTTTGAAGAAGCCAAAAATGATGAGTTTTGGATTTTAACAATGCAAGAAGAGCTAAATCAATTTGAAAGAAATGTTGTTTGGGAACTTGTTCCTAAGCCTAGTTCTCAATCTGTAATTGGGAGAAAATGGGTATTTAGAAATAAAAAGGATGAGCAAGTTAATGTTGTGAGAAACAAGGCTAGACTAGTGGCCCAAGGTTTCAATCAACAAGAAGGTATTGATTTTGAAGAAACTTTTGCACTGGTTGCTTGTCTAGAATCCATTAAAATGTTACATGCTTTTGCATGCTACAATGGTTTTACTCTTTATCAAATAGATGTCAAAAGTGCATTCTTAAACGGATACATTTTAGAAGAAGTTTTTGTAGCACAACCACCCAGTTTTCAAAATCATAAGTATCCAGATAATGTCTTCAAATTAAAGAAAGCTTTATATGGTCTAAAGCAAGCTCCTAGAGCTTGGTATGAGAGACTAAGTAAATTTTTGATTAAAAATAGTTTTTGTGTTGGAAAAGCGGATATTACTCTATTTATCAAAAACAAGGGTGAAGATCTAGTTATTGTTCAAATATATGTTGATGATATTATTTTTGGTGCTACTAACCACACTCTATGTGAAGAGTTTTCTAAGTGTATGCACAATGAATATGAGATGATCATGATGGGAGAATTAAACTTCTTCCTTGGACTTCAAATCAAGCAAACAAAGGAAGCAATTTTCAAAAATCAAGCCAAATATATGAAGGATCTACTCAAACGATTTGAAATGGATGATCTTAAGCCAATGCCAACTCCTACGAGCTCTTCAATCAAGCTTGACAAAGATGAACATGGCAAGGTGGTGGACAGGTATGGTCGGATCCTTGCTATATTTGACTGCTAGTAGACTCGACATTATGTTTAGTGTAGGCGTCTGTGCAAGATTTCAATCAAATCCTAAGGAATCCCATTTAGTGTCGTTAAACACATTTTTAGATATTTGAGCGGTACTAAGTACCTAGGATTGTGGCAACCCAAAGGCACACACATAGACTTGCTAAGTTATTCCGATGCCGATTGGGCTGGTTTCACAATTGATAGGAAAAGCACAAGTGGTACTTGTCACTTTCTAGGTTTTGCATTAGTTTCAAGGTTTAGCAAGAAACAAGCCACGGTGGCACTTTCTACCACGGAAGCGGAATACATATCGGCGGCTAGTTGTTGTTCACAAGTCCTTTGGATGATGCAAACACTAAAGGATTTAGATCTAAGCTATCACCATGTTCCAATTTTATGTGACAATACTAGTGCAATCAATTTGTCAAAGAATCCGGCTCTACATTCACGCACAAATCATATAGAGATTAGACATCACTTTTTGCATGACCATGTTTAATGAGGGGATATCACATTGGAATTCATTAGCACAAATGACCAACTAGCAGATATTTTCACTAAACCTCTTGCACTAGAATGTTTTTCACATCTTAGAAGAGGACTTGGAATCATTGATCCTTTTGAATTGCATTTGCTTGATCATTGATGTACTTACTATGTATCTTGATGAACTCAATGGTTGATTTAGTGTTTTGTTGTGTATTTATATTTAATTTATGTTTAGAAGTGTTTGCACATTGTGTTAAAATGTGTTTGTGTTTTTAAATTAAGCAAAACAACATTTTTCTGCATTTTTTGATGATTGCTCGACTGCAGCAATCGGCCTACAGACCATTCAAAATTGGCCTGTCGATGTTGCTGAGTTTGGCCTATCGATAAAAATAATCGGCCTGCTAAACTAAGAAGGTTCGGCCTGCCAAACTTAAAGTTCAACCTGTCAATCTGTCGGGGTATATATACCCCAAACTCGAGCAAACCCTCATTCATCTTCATTTTCTTGCTTTCCTCAGCCGTCTACTTCCTCCCTCAAGTGCGAAAATCATCACCCACTCCACCATTCATCGATTTTCTTGCAATTTTCATCAATTTTGTGGATTTTCATCGTTTTACCTCACTTTTTCTTGCATTTCCCTTGTGTTCTCACACTTTTCTTTCAAGATTCTTGACTTTCCCTCAAAACCCGCATGTTTTCTGCTTGTGTTTGGGCTCGACCTCCTTCATTTCCAAATGGCTTCAACTTCTCGTCCTTTCAAGGGCACAAAATCTGTCATTCACAAGGAAACTGACAAAGAGGCAACCTTAAAGGAATTTTCAAACGAAAAATATGTTAAATTTTTCTCCTCTAGGAAAATTATTGATGGAAAGTTTGTTTGTTTTGAGGATTTTGCTAGCTTTGGTATAGAACCATTGTTTGATAGGCTAGGATGGAAAAACATTATGCTTATGAAGGAAAATACATATCCTAGGCTTGTTAAAGGATTTTATGCCAATCTTAGAGCTTCATATGATCCCCTTGAAATTGATGTGACTTTGAAACATAAACATATGAAGTTAAACCCAACCATAATAGGGGAAATCCTTGATATGCCACTAGAAGGAGTAGATATTTATGCAGTCAAGACCTGGATGTTTGATAGAGAAACTATGGCTAAGGTTATTTTTGAGAATGATGATAGGAGTCTGCCTAGGAAAATCAATGCAGCATCTTTACCTCCTAGGAGTCGAGTTCTCCATAGGCTTATCACTACCAACATCTTACCTAGAGCTGGCCATAAGGACGACAGATTATTGACCTCCACCTTATTTATTGTCTTCTTAGTGGTACCAAAATGAATTTTCCCCTCTTGTTGGTGTGACGGATGATTGATGTCGCAGAAGGAAAGAAAAGCACCTGATTGCCATATGGAATGCTTCTTTCTAAAATTTTTTATTCATTTAATGTGTGAACTACTAAAGAGAAGGATGTGGCTCTCTATAAATCCCATAATGCTTTCGATGTCCTAACCATTAGCAAAATGGGATTTGAGGAAGTTCACGGGCAATGGATGCCAGCTGGTGGGCAAGCCATTCCTCCAGGTGCTCAAGCAGAAGAAGAAGTAGAGATGGCCAACATTGAAGCTCAAGGTGGCCAAGATGACGATGAAGAGCCTATCACTCTGTTAGACACGTATGCCCTAAGGAGTAAAAATGTAATACATTTTTGGAGACATTTTTTTATCAATAAAGAATTTATTCATTTATATATACCAAATCTTGTCCTCTTTATGTTCATATTTGTTGAATGTATGATAAGCAAACAGTAGTCTGAGACTGTCAATCTAAACCTTAAGAATTGGGCATATGATGGGATGATTATGCGGAAGACACGATTCTTAAGGTGACGGTCCGCAATCAAGGGAATAAAGTTGGGTGCTTTATTCATGTAAAGATTGTTATGTTGTCTATATCCCTTTTGGGAGATGGTTTGTCTTGGCCGTCGGAGTTGGACTCCTTGAATAGAAACATTGGCACGTTGTCATGGGTGACGATGTGTTGGATCGAGACATAAAGTGAATCGATTTGGATTAATAATTTTGTCTTGGCAAATTGATTCACTTTAGACAGTCATTTGTATTGTATCTTAATCCTGAGATGAATAGTGGGCCTGTTGTCTTGACTTGTGTCTTCTGATGTACCAATGGGTGACTCCTACATCTCTATAGTGGTATGCATGCCAATACGTTGGAGGCATGACTCTTGATAGCGTAGACTTGTTATTCATAGATATGGAATCCATAGCTCCTCTTTAGGAGTAATGATATCCTCTTATATGCGTTGTCCTGTAATTGGAAAACTGGAGCGCTCAACCATTTGGATACATAGGTGTAACCGAATGGTATACTATCTTTGGATGGTAAGTTTTCTAATGGTGAGACAATGGAACGTAAGATAAAATTAATCAGGAAGGAAAGGCAGAACTTGTCCTTAAGCCGATTATGGATTATCATATGGGGATACGATGCACTATGATATGTCATGGAGACTTAGCTACACGAGCTTCGTAATTCTATAAAGTTTGAGAGTGCAGCTCCAAGCTTTAGTGGAGTAGCATTGGAGTTGATAACTATGAAATGTATATCTGGGATATTGGGTTTCATAATTAACATGAGCTTGAACTTTATAGGTCCATTTTTGTCCCCTTTGCTAGCTTACAAAATCCTGTAACGACACGGCGTGCTTTTCCAATAATTGGTGACTTATGTCGGATTTATCAGATTGGTTTAAAATTTGTAAGAATCAAATAATTCATGTTTGTTTATCGGTTGAATTAATTTTGTAAGAAATTAGTTCAAGATAAACTTGTTGAATTATTGCGATCAGATAATTCTTGTCTGTTTATCGGTTGTTTTAATTTTGGACAAAATTAGAACAAGATAGACTTGTAGAATTATTGTGAATTGATTTATTTTCTTAGATATTATCTTGATAAAGTTTGTTTTGATCAGATAACTTCTCTATTGGGTTATTTGAATCAAAACTGAGACTTTATCCTTTAGAATCTCGGGTGAAAAATAAAAGATTCGCGGAGATTTTTTCTCAGGAGTTTGGCCTGCCGGATGACGTGTTCGGCCTACCAAACTGGCCTAATCGGCCTGCCAATTAGAATGTTTAGCCTGCCGATCAGCAGGAGATAAGATTACGCATTTTTACGCGGATCTTATCAGATACTGATCCGAACTTGATTCTGTTTCGAGTTTTTGAGACCTAATCTGATATGGACTGACCCCAAGACCAATAGCTATATAAAGGGAGTGAGTCTCATGATTTACTCATATCAATTATGATCAATTTGAGAGATTAAGAGTGATACTCTTCTAGTGAGCGTCTGAAAACTCCCTGAGAGCTCTTATTCACAAATCACGAGCACTAGCTTTGGGTTCTCTCTATTGGTTGGAAGGAGAGTCACCGGTGGAAGAGCTGTACGTGTGAGCCCACACTCACTCCGGTTGTGGATAGAGAATAGTAAAGAAGACTAGTTGGTTGAGGCTCTTCTGGAACGTTACTTCTCTACACAGGTTGCAGAGGTTCTTCGGCACACTGAGGTTAGTAAGATCTGTTTAATTTATACATATAACATGTCAAACTTGTGTTTTGGAAATTACTCTGATGAAAAATTTTTAAAATTCCACTGCGCACTTTGTTTCCAACAATTGGTATCAGAGCCGAGGTTTTTACATAAATTTGGAAGTTTGTGATCATGTTATATGCATAAATTTTGTGATCTTAATCTCTCCTATGCTTGAATTGAATTTTATAGAGAGATGGCACTCTAGGCTTCTATATAATATATATGTTGTCATGGATTATGTGGTGAATGTTTATTAATTAATTATGGTTGATTAAATAGTCTTTTAATTATTTATTAATTAATTAATACCGGCTTATAGTTCCTTAGAGGTTAGAATGTGTATCTAGGTTTTTCATGTAATTAGATGGTGGGCTATCATCTCTGTCTAGGAATTGTTATTTAACTTTTAATTTGTAAGAATTTTGTAATTAAATAATTATTTGAAGAAGACGGATCGAGAAGTCGGATCTAGAAGATTGATGATGGCCCCTCTAGGTATTTCCTGAGTCTCTAATTTTATGTTTTTGAATTGTTGAAAATAAAATTGATGAATTGCATTAAAATTGTATTTTCTGGATTAAGGGTTTTCTGCTCGGTCGGCATGCCAGACGTCACAGTTCGGCAGGCCGAAGATCACGGATCGACAGGCCGAACGTGTGGTCCGGTAGGCCGACAGTGGCACAAAAATTTTGGTGCTCTATTGGCAGGCCGAACCTTAATAATTGACACGCCGATCACCCAAACCGGCCTGCCGATCGAGAGCTGCCAGGTGTCCAGAAAAGGTGCAATTTTTCTGGTGCAGTTTTAATTTTATTTTTGGGACGATTCTAAGAAACATTAAATTTAGATATGACCGGAAATATGAAGTATTCGATTCATATGGGATTGAAGACTTAAAGATGGATATTACATGAAGAAGGATACAGCTTGAGGATTCAAGGATAAAGAATCGATAAATGTCTCGATTATTCTCTTGTAATCTTAGTTTTATATTCTCTAGGGTGGAACCATAATATTACGGTTACTATTATTTTGCTTGTAGCTTTGCTTGATTGCTTTGCTTGTCTGCAATATAATATGATTTACCATGTATATTGATAACATGTCATATAGAATAGGGAGTGCCGCTCATATTAAAATTGTTCATGCATAATTTTAAAATAAAACCTTGACTTCAAAAGATTGAGTGGGAGAAGGTTTTCGAAGAGAGGACCTAAGGCCTCCATCGTTGGCCCATAGGAAGAACATGGTGGTCTCGACCCCTAGGAAGGGATTTCTATCATGTACCAGATTGGATCTCTGAAAGGATAAGGTATTTTAGTATGATTTATGGTTGTACACCCCTAGGTGTGATTATAAATTATGGATAAAATATTGAAACGGTGGTTATACACTCACGTTGATTTTATTATTAACCTCCCCTAGGAGCTTTGTTAATAAAATTAATGGCCAAAGAAATGATTATTAGTATATGCTGGATCATACGGGTCCTACATGGCATATATTAATCAGGAGGGGATCCGTGTTCCTGATTGAATTTGGCATGACTCCCCAAGGAGATTGTTGAATTCTGAGTTGGGAATTATCGTTGTAAGGTTGTGATATTTTCAAGGTTTTGACACATAAACACATTTGTATTATTTTACATGATTGTGTTATCTTACTAAATTATTATATATGTTTGCTTATGTTTGGTATATGGTTCTTTATTGTAGATTGAAAATGTCTAAAAATGCTTTATCATCGATACTTGACAAAAACCAATTAACCGGTGAGAACTATAATGATTGGAAATGGAACCTGGACATCGTCCTTTCCTTTGAGAAACTGAAATATGTTCTGACAACTCCTTGTCCTCCTGAGCCTACGGGAGACTCAAGTAATGAGCAATTCCAAGCGTACAACCGCTGGAAAGATGCTAATGATCAGGCCCGCTGCTATGTTATGGCCAGCGTGAACAACGTGCTGTAGGCTCAACATCAGGATTATGAGACTGCGAAGAAGATCTTGGATAATCTTGAGGACATGTTTGGAGGCTAGGCCATAACAAAGCGGCAAGGGGCGCTTCAGAAACTCTTAAACTATAGACAGAGACCGGGGACATCTGTAAAGGAGCATATGATGTTGGTCATGGGTTACCTCGCTGAGGCTCAAACCAATGGAGCCAACATCGATGCTGAAACTTAGATGACTATGGTCTTTGAGACTCTGTCTAAGGAATTTATTCCATTTAGAGCTACTTTTAATTTAAGCAATAGACAGGATATGACCTTAACAGAACTGATGAAACAGTTACAGGAGTTTGAACTGCTGATCAGGGAGTCTCCTGCTGGTGGTGAGGCCAATATGGTAGCTGCTTCTGGTTCCAATCCTAACTCTGGGAATGGAAAGAAGCAACGGGCCAAGAGTGGGAATTCTTCTATTCCTACTGCTACCAAGAGCAAGAAGAAGAAGAAGAAGAACCCAAAGAAGCTTAAGTGCTTCTTCTGTGGTAAGGTCGGGCATATAAAGAAGCATTACAAGGACTTCCTTTCCAAGGGAGGTAGGTGTGATCTTCTATATTTAGAAACTTGTTTGGTTGAGGAATCCAGTGACATCTGGGTCATAGATTCTAGTGCAACTAATCATGTTTGTGTTTCTCTACAGGGATCCAAAGAAACGAGAAGTCTACTTTGTGAAGACTTAACGCTTCGGATGGGCGATGGATCCTTGGTCTCAGCGAAAGCAGTGGGAGATGTCCACCTTTATTTTGATAATTACAGGAATTTAATTTTGCGAGATTGTTTTTATGTTCCTAAATTTAAAAGGAATTTAATTTCTGTATCTTCTTTATTTAAAGACTCCTACGTGGTATCTTTTAATGAAAAAATGATAGCTTTGTCACAGGTCGGCTACATAGATAAAATTCTCAGGAGGTTTGCAATGCAGGATTCCAAGAAAGGTGGGCAACCATCTTGGTCTGGAATTACTCTTTCTAAGAAAGACTCTCCAAAGTCTTATGAAGAAAAGGAATACATGAAGAAGGTGCCTTATGCTTCGGCAGTGGGTAGTCTCATGTATGCCATGCTTTGCACTTGACCGGATATTAGCTATACGGTCGGGATTGTAAGTCGATTTCAGGCGGATCCAGGACCAAACCATTGGGTTGCGGTAAAGCATATTTTCAAGTACCTGAGAAGGACTCGAGGGTATATGCTTGTGTATTCAGGTGAGGACTTGACTCTTCTAGGATACACTAATTCAGATTTTCAATCCTGTCTGGATTCTAGGAAATCGACTTCGGGGTTTGTGTTTACTCTGGGTGGCGGTGCCATCAGTTGGAGAAGTGCAAAGCAAGATTACACTTTGGATTCAATGATGGAGGCCGAGTATGTGGCAGCTAGTGATGCTTCTAAAGAAGCAATGTGGCTCCGCAAGTTCCTTGGGGATCTTGAGGTAGTTCCTGGTATGGATAAAGCGGTATCACTGTACTGTGATAACAGTGTAGCGGTATCTAATGCTAAGGAAACAAGATTTCATAAGAAGAGTAAGCATATTGATCGGAAGTATCATGTGATAAAGGACTTCGTTAAGGCCAGGCATATCACGGTGCGCAAGATCGCGTCAGAGGACAATTTAGCTGATCCATTTACGAAGACACTTACTGGCAGAGTCTTCGAGAGGCATGTGGAAGCTATGGGGATGCAAAATTTGTTGGATTTACTCACTTAGTGCAAGTGGGAGATTGTTAGACACGTATGCCCTAAGGAGTAAAAATGTAATACGTTTTTGGAGACATTTTTTTATCAATAAAGAATTTATTCATTTATATATACCAAATCTTGTCCTCTTTATGTTCATATTTGTTGAATGTATGATAAGCAAACAGTAGTCTGAGACTGTCAATCTAAACCTTAAGAATTGGGCATATGATGGGATGATTATGCGGAAGACACGATTCTTAAGGCGACGGTCTAAAAGATATGATCCGCAATTGAGGGAATAAAGTTGGGCACTTTATTCATGTAAAGATTGTTATGTTGTCTATATCCCTTTTGGGAGATAGTTTGTCTTGGCCGTCGGAGTTGGACTCATTGAATAGAAACATTGGCACGTTGTCATGGGTGACGATGTGTTGGATCGGGACATAAAGTGAATTGATTTGGATTAATAATTCTGTCTTGGCAAATCGATTCACTTTAGAAAGTCATTTGTATTGTATCTTAATCCTGAGATGAATAGTGGGCCCGTTGACTCGACTTGTGTCTTTTGATGTACCAATGGGTGACTCCCACATCTCTATAGTGGTATGCAAGCCGGTACGTTGGAGGCATGACTCTTGATAGCGTAGACTTGTTATTCATAGATATGGAATCCATAGCTCCTCTTTAGGAGTAATCATATCCTCTTATATGCGTTGTCCTGTAATTGGAAAACTGGAGCGCTCAACCATTTGGATACATAGGAGTAACCGAATGGTAAACTATCTTTGGATGGTAAGTTTTCTAATGGTGAGACAATGGAACGTAAGATAAAATTAATCAGGAAGGTAAGACAGAACTTGTCCTTAAGCTGATTATGGATTATCATATGGGGATACGATGCACTATGATATGTCATGGAGACTTAGCTACACGAGCTTCGTAATTCTATAAAGTTCGAGAGTGCAGCTCCAAGCTTTTAGTGGAGTAGCGTTAGAGTTGATAATTATAAAATGTATATCTGGGATATTGGGTTTCATAATTATCATGAGCTTGAACTTTATAGGTCCATTTTGGTCCCCTTTGCTAGCTCACAAAATCCTGTAACGACACGGCGTGCTTTTCCAATAATTGGTGACTTATGTCGGATTTATCAGATTGGTTTAAAATTTGTAAGAATCAAATAATTCAAGTCTTTTTATCAGTTGTTTTAATTTTGGACAAAATTAGAACAAGATAGACTTGTAGAATTATTGTGAATTGATTTATTTTCTTAGAGATTATCTTGATAAAGTTTGTTTTGATCAGATAACTTCTCTATTGGGTTATTTGAATCAAAACTAAAACTTTATCCTTTAAAATCTTGGGTGGAAAATAAAAGAGTAGAGGAGATTTTTTCTCGGGAGTTCGGCCTGCCGAATGGCGTGTTTGACCTGTCGAACTGGCCTGATCGGCCTGCCGATTAGAATGTTTAGCCTGCCGATCAGCGGGAGATAATATTACGTGTTTTTACACGGATCTTATCAGATACTGATCCAAACTTGATTCTATTTCAAGTTTTTGAGACCTAATCTGATATGGACTGACCCCAGGAACAATAGCTATATAAAGGGAGTGAGTCTCATGATTTACTCATATCAATTAAGATCAATTTGAGAGATTAAGAGTGATACTCTTCTAGTGAGCGTCTGAAAACTCCGTGAGAGCTTTTGTTCACAAATCACGAGTACTAGCTTTGGGTTCTCTCTATTGGTCGGAAGGAGAGTCACCAGTGGAAGAGCTGTACGTGTGAGCCCACACTCACTCCGGTTGTGGATAGAGAATAGCAAAGAAGACCAGTTGGTTGAGGCTCTTTTGGAACGTTACTTCTCTACACAGGTTGAGGAGGTTCTTCGGCACACTGAGGTTAGTAAGATCTATTTAATTTATGCATATAACATGTCAAACTTTTGTTTTGGAAATTACTCTGATGAAAAATTTTTAAAATTCCGCTGCGCACTTTGTTTCCAACACACTCTTCAAAGGCTTTACTCGCATCAACAACTCCTCTTTGAGCAACGGTAAAAGATAGGGGCTGACATTGCAAATTTGCAAACCGATCAACAAGAGATTCTCAATCTTCTTCGACAAATGCACTTTGGCGGATGATCATCAAGCCAACCATAAAATCCCTCATCATGTTTGTTTATTCATTTTCCTTTGATTTGACTTTGTAACGTTTATGAACTTTGTTTGTGAATTATAACAATTTCAATCTTTCAATGACTATTTTGATACTTTCTTTTGATATATCAAATGCCTTTATTTTTTTGTTGATGACAAAAAGGGGGAGAATATGCATATTTCTTATTGTGGAGCAATAAGGATGGTGGTTCTTGATTATGTTCTTGATTATGTTTGATGATTATGATGATTATGTTTAATGATTGCTATATTTCATTTGGAGATTGTTTAATGTGGAGATATAAGGTTGGTGGTACTTGTGATATTGAATGTGGAGATTGTTTGATGATTGTGGAGATATAAGGTTAGTGGTACTTGTGATATTTTTGTCTTAATCCTTTATTGGTTTCTTGGCATTTGTAATGAAAATTGTTGTAAAGGAAAAGCATATTTTTCAGGGGGAGCTCTTTCAAATTTTTTTGTACATTTGTTTCCCTGCACATATTAAGGGGGAGCTATTGCAATTTTTCAAAAACAATCAAAAATTGTTTTGTCATCATCAAAAAGGGGGAGATTGTTGGCTTCAAGGTTTCACAAAGCTATTTTGATGATAACAAATACAATTTTCATTATATTGGCAAAATATTCTTTTAAACAAATAATTATCTTGAGTGTCTCTAAGCTTACTTTTTAAGAAATCAAGTGAAGACAGTTCAAGAAAGCTTGTGGAAGAAACTTTTGAAAGGGAACTCACACGGACTTGAAGATTACAAGTTTTAATTTAGAATTCTATAGTCCATAAGTGTAAGTGAGCAATTCTCAAATTGAATGATCAAAAGAAAGCTCAAGAGCACACACTCACATTGCATACTTTCATTTAATGTTATTTTTGAATTCAAATTGCATGTGAAAATTATGATTTAAACTGTTTTAGAAGTGCTTAAATAAGATGATATAAAACAGGTTTCAAAAATAGGTCACATGGGCATTTTGGCCTAAGGCAGATCGACTTGCCGACCAAAGATGATCGGCATGCCGAAAATCTTGCTTCGGCCTGCCGATCTAGGGATTTTTTAATCCCTCGCTGCAAAGGCTCCATCGGCCTACCAAAGACATCTTCAGCCTACCAAAGTTATGGCAATCGGCCTGTCAAACTCCCTGCTTCGGCCTGTCGATCTGAGGGTTTCCAAAACTCGTTTCAGTAGAAGCTTTAGCGGCCTACAGAACTAAACTTTTGGCTTGCCGATGGTCGAAAGTTTGGCCTGTCGAACTGTGAACCAGCCTGCCGATCTAGTGACCGTTGAGAAATTAATTTTTAGCTCCTCAATTTTCAGCCTGCCTTACTTTACTTCTGGCCTACGAAACTATCTGTAACGGCTAGTTTTCTGACTGTTGGAGCTCGATTTGCAACGGCTAGTTTGACTCAAAATTGATGTGTTCAAATGTTTCTAAGCACTAGGAAGCTATAAATAGCCATCCATTCAATGTCCAATAAATGATGAAGGAACACAAGTGAAATTTGACATTATTCTACATTGTTCTTCTCAAGCATTCATTACACACACATTCTCTTGTGCCAAAATTGTTTCATACACTAATTGAGAATTACTCACACCTCCAAACATATACCACAGTTGTATTTTCATCTCTTTTTATTTTGGAGTGTATATTTTGTGAGTGTACCAAAATTACAACTACATTATTTTCATTGTTGGGTTTCCAAAGCCTTGTAAATTTGGGGAATTCTTGGTTAGACAATCTTTGGGAAAATTGTCACTTTGTAAGAAGGTGTGGTGAGCCTCGGGTTGAGCAAGTCACCGGTTATATAAAGGAGTGATCGTGCCAAAAAGATGGTCTAATAGTGCAAGAGGTCAAGCAAAGAAGCTTAGTTTGGCGATAGTGGATGTAGGCATATTGGCCGAACCACTATAAATAGGGTTTTGTTGGAAACGCGGTGCGCAGCGGAATTTTAAAAATTTTGATCAGACTAATTTCCAAAACATAAGTTTGACATGTTATATGTATAAATTAGACAGATCTTACTAAACTCTGTGTGCCGAAGAACCTCCGAAACCTATGTGGAGAAGTAACGTTCAAGAAAAGCCTCAACCAACTGGTCTTCTTTGCTATTCTCTATCCACAACCGGAGTGAGTGTGGGCTCACACGTACAGCTCTTCCACCGGTGACTCACCTTCCAACCAATAGAGAGAACCCAAAGCTAATGTTCGGGATTTGTGAACAAAAAGCTCTCAGGGAGTTTTTAGATGCTCACCAGAAGAGTATCACTCTTAATCTCTCAAATTGATCTCTATTGATCTGAGTAAATCATGAGACTCACTCCCTTTATATAGCTATTGGTCCTGGGATCAGTCCTTATCAGATTAGGTCTCAAAAACTCGAAACAGAATCAAGTTCGGATCAATATCTGATAAGATCCACGTGTAAACGTGTAATCTTATCTCTCTCTGATCGGCAGGCCGAACACGTCATCCGGTAGGCCGAACTCCCGAGAAAAAATCTCCACAAATCTTTTATTTTCAACCCGATATTCTATAGGATAAAGTCTCAGTTTTGATTCAAATAACCCAATAGAAAAGTTATCTGATCAAAACAAACTTTATCAAGATAATCTCTAAGAAACTAAAATAATTCACAATAATTCTACAAGTTTATCTTGATCTAACTTGTCCAAAACTAAAACAACCGATAAACAGACAAGAATCATTTGATTGCAATAATTCAACAAGTTTATCTTGAACTAATTTCTTACAAAATTAATTCAACTGATAAACAGACATGAATTATTTAATTCTTCCAAATTTTAAACTAATCTGATAAATCCGACATAAGTCACCAATTATTGGAAAAGCACGCCGTGTCATTACAAGACTGTGTGAGCTAGCAAAGGGGACCAAAATGGACCTATAAAGTTCAAGCTCATGATAATTATGAAACCCAATATCCCAAATATACATATCACAATTATCAACTCCAACGCTACTCCACTAAAAGCTTGGAGCTGCACTCGAACTTTATAGAATTACGAAGCTCGTATAGCTAAGTCTCCATGACATATCATAGTGTATCGTATCCCCATATGAAAATCCACAATTGGCTTAAGGACAAGTTCTATCTTACTTTCCTGATTATTTTTATCTTACGTTCCATTGTCTCACCATTAGAAAACTTACCATCCAAAGATAGTATACCATTCGGTTACACCTGTGTATCCAAATGGTTGAGTGCTCCAGTTTTCCAATTATAGGACAACGTATATAAGAGGATATCATTACTCCTAAAGAGGAGCTATGGATTCCATATCTATGAATAACAAGTCTACGCTATCAAGAGTCATGCCTCGAACGTACCGACATGCATACCACTATTGAGATGTGGGTGTTACCCTTTGGTACATCAAAAGACACAAGTCGAGATAATGGGCCCACTATTCATCTCAGGATTAAGATACAATACAAATGACTGTCTAAAGTGAATCAATTTGCCAAGACAAAATTATTAATCCAAATCAATTCACTTTATGTCCCGATCCAACATATCGTCATCTATGACAACGTGCCAATGTTTCTATTCAAGGAGTCCAACTCCGATGGTCAAGACAAACCATCTCCCATAAGGGATATAGACAACATAGCAATCTTTACATGAATAAAGCACCCAACTTTATTCCCTCAATTGTGGATCATATGTTTTAGACCGTCATCGTAAGAATCGTGTCTTCAGCATAATCAGTCCATCATATGCCTAATTCTTAAGGTTTAGACTGACAGTCTCAGACTACTATTTGCTTATCATACATTCAACAAATATGAATGTAAAGAGGTCAAGATTTGGTATATATAATTGAATAAATTCTCTATTGATAAAAATGTCTCCAAAAATGTATTACATTTTTACTCCTTAGGGTATACATGTCTAACACGTTTGCATTTCTTCTCCTTACTCTTCACTTTATCGCTGCTTAATTGTTGCTTGGTTATGCTCATATTATCTCGTTCTCATAGTTACTTCTTAGGCATCTTACTTTGGAAAAATTCCAATAATTGTAAAAGTTTTCAAAAATCCAATCCACCTCCCCTCTTGGGTAGTTATTCTTGGGGTGACAAATTAAAACTAAGACTTTATCCTATACAATCTTGGGTGAAAAATAAAAGATTTGCTGAGATTTTTATTCGACAGTTCGATCTGCTAATCCACATGTTCAGCTACCGATGGGGCTGTTCGACCTGCTGATCATGCTCTTCAGCCTGCCGATGAGCGAAGGATAAGATTACACATTTTTACGCAAATCTTATTAGATATTGATCCGAATTTGATTTTGTTTTGAATTTTTGAGACCTAATCTGATAAAGAAGTGACCCTAGACCTAACCTCTATAAATAGGGAGTGGGTCACATGAGTTATTTAGATCAGTTGAGAGATTAAGAGTGATATTCTACTGGTGAGAATCTGAAAACTTCCTGAGAGCTTTTGTTTACAAATCACAAACACTAGCTTTGGGTTCTCTTAATTGGTTGGAAGGAGAGTTACCTGGTGGAAGAGTTGTACGTGTGAGCCCACACTCACTCCGGTCATGGATAGAGAATAGCAAAGAAGACCAGTTGGTTGAGGCTCTTCTGGAACGTTACTTCTCTTCACGTTTTACGAGGGTTCTTCGGCAATCAAAGGTTAGTAAGATCTAGTTAATTTATGTATATAGCATGTCAAACATTTTTTTTGGAAAATACTCTGATATAAAATTTTTAAAATTCCACTGCACACTATTTTTCCAACAATGTAAACACTGATCCAGATGTAGATTTACGTGTGTCTTTGTTTGATTGAAAATCAGAATCAATATATCCAATGGAAATCAAATTCTCACTAGAATATAGCAGCATATAGTTTCTCGTTCTCCTCAGATACTTAAGAATATGTTTAACCGCTACCCAATGATCTAATCCTAGGTTGGATTGATACCGACTGACTATACCTACTACATAGCAATTGTCAGGTCTTGTACACAACATAGCATACATTAGACTTCCCACTATAGATGCATAGGGTACCCATCTCATGTATTCTTCCTCTTGAGGTGTCTTAGGACACTGCTTTTTTAAAAGATAAACTCTATGATGTGAAGGTAAATTACCTTTCTTGGAGTTTTGCATTCAAAATCTAATAAGCACCTTATCGATATACGATGCCTAAGATAGGGCCAATAGCGAGCCATTTCTTTACATTAGATAATATCCCTACATCATTCCCAATGAGTAGGATATCATCTACATAAAGAACAAAGAAGACAACTTTCTTATCTTTGATGTACTTGTATACACAAGGTTCATCAATATTTTGATCGTAACCATAAGATTTGATCGCCTCATCAAATCTCAAGTTCCAAGATCTTGAAGCTTGCTTGAGTCCATAGATGGACCTCTACAACTTGCAAACTTTTTGATCTTGACCTTTGACTACAAACCCTTCTGGTTGCACCATATAGATGCTTTCCTCAAGATAGCCATTCGAAAAGGCAGTCTTGAAATCCATTTGCCATATCTCATAATCAAGACATGCAGCAATGGATAAAAGAATCCGAATGGGCTTAAGCATAGCAACGGGTGAGAAAGTTTCTTCATAGTCAACTTCCTCCTTTGGGTATAACCCTTTGCCATAAGCCTAGCTTTGAAAGTCTCAACTTTCCCATCCACCCCTCTTTTCTTCTTGTAAATCCATTTGCACCCTATGGGTTTTATCCCTTCAGGTAGATCTACAAGTTCCTAGACTGAATTGGAGTACATGGACTCCATTTCAAGGTTTATAGCCTCCAACCATTTCTCCTTCTCAGAATCTTCCATTGCATCATGATATGTCAATGGATCATCCTCACCATTATCAGAGATAGCAACATGTGCTTCTCCAATTTTCTTGTAGCAAGCAGGTGGTCTCACAACCCTCCCACTACGTCGAGGTGGTATGACATTTGGATCTAGAGATGTGGTCTTCTCATTTTGTCCTTCGACAACTGTTGTTGGTTTCGGTCTGATCTGATTAGAAAGTAACTCATCAAGTACAACTTTGCTACGAGGTTTATAGTTTGTCATATAATCAATCTCAAGAAAAGTGGCATTTGTCGATACAAATACCTTTTTTTCTTGTGGACTATAAAACAAACCTCCCCTCGTTCCCTCTGGGTATCCCAAAAACAAGCATACTTTAGAACGTAGTTCTGCTTCCTAGTCTTTTCTTTCAGCACATGTACTGGACACCCCCATAAACGGATATGTCGCATACTAGGTTTGTGATCATTCCATAACTCTAAAGGTGTTTTTGGAATAGAATTAGATAGAACTATGTCAGAAGATATATTACAGTTTGTAGTGCATATCCCCAAAATGATGTGGGTAATGATGAGTAACTGAGCATGATCTCACCATATCAAGCAATGTCCGATTTCTTCTCCCTACAACACCATTTTGTTGTGGTGTTCCAGGTGCGGTGATTGGATTAGACATTGTTGCTGTATAAAATAACATAAATTAAATGGTTGCATAAAAATCATAAATATATGTTTCGGAATAGTAAACATGATGCATGATGCATATGAAAAACGCACAAAAAAAATATTTTACTAATTCCATCATTATTCAATTTTAATAAATAAAGTGTCACCGTAAGATAGGTCAAATTATTTATGAATTGAATTGAGACATTTTCAATTAATAAATATATTCAAAATATCTCATATTTTCTATATTTATTAATAACCATTTATATTTGGTCAAGATATAATTAACAAATTATTTATATCCTTATGAGTGTGACCCACTATTTCAGATTTTAACAACTTAACTCAAAATTGCCGCCGTAGGGTAGGTCAATTTTGAAATACATTGTAAAATCCTATCTCTTAGAAGCAAACCATGTTATTGATTTAAATGGAAACCCTCCATAGGGAGGATGAAATCAAAACGTCGCGAGGCACCACCTAAATCTCACACTATTGTGCTAATAGTAGAGACCGCAGGTTATATTGTCATATTACCTTCCCCCACTCATTATTTTGAAAGATGTGTTTTTTCTTATAAAAAATCATATGTTTCATAACTCTAGTAAATAAAAACAATTTTTAATTACTAGGTTGTATTATGTGTTAATAGAATCCCATTCTATTTACAGTTAAATAAATTACCAGATTTTCTAAAAAATCTAAATTTATTATGAATTGTCTAAGCTACCCAACATTAAACAATTTAAAATTAGATAACTTAGAACTAATTTGAATTTTACCAAGTCATAACTATTAAACTAAATTCACATTATTCAGTTGATTAATAAATTTACATCAGAGTATTTTTTAAAACACAAGTTTGACATGCTATATGCATAAATTAACCAGATCTTACTAACCTTTGTATGCCGAAGAACCCTCACAAAATGTGAAGAGAAGTAACGTTCCAGAAGAGCCTCAACCAACTGGTCTTCTTTGCTATTCTTTATCCACGACCGCAATGAGTGTAGTCTCACATGTACAGCTCTTCCACTGGTGACTCTCCTTCCAACCAATCGAGAGAACCCAAAGCAAGTGTTCGTGATTTGTGAACAAAAGCTCTTAGGGAGTTTTCAGATTCTCACTGGCTGAGTATCACTCTTAATCTCTCAATTGATCTGAGTAACTCTTAAGACTTACTCCCTTTATACAGAGATTGGTCTTGGGGTTAGTCCTTATCAGATTAGGTCTCAAAGGCTCGAAACAGAATCAAGTTCGGATCAATGTCTGATGTAAAATTTTTAAAATTCCGCTGTGCACCATTTTTTCCAACAAAATCGATATCTGATAAAATCTGCGTCTAAACATGTGATCTTTTTATTGCGTGGCCAGTATGCCAATTTGTTTAACTGGCATGCCAAACTTGCCCCATTGATGAGCTAAACCTAATGATCGGCATGCCGGACCTATGATAAAAAATCCCAGCTAATCTTTTATTATCCACCCGAGATTCTATAGGAGAAAGTCTCAGTTTTAATTCAAATAACCTAATAGAGAAGTTATCTAATTAAAACAACTTTATCTAGATAATCTCTAGGAAAATAAATGAATTCCTAATAATTCTAAAAGTTTATCATGATTTAATTTATTCAAAATTAAATTAACTGATAAACAGACAAGAATTATCCGATCCCAATAACTCAACAAGTTTATCTTGAATTAATTTTATCACAAAATTAATTCAACTAATAAACAGACATGAATTATTTGATACTTTCCAATTTCAACCAATCTAATAAATTTGACATAAGTCACCAATTATTAGAAAAGCACGCTGTATCGTTACAAGATGTTGTGAGCTAGCAAAAGGACCAAATGGACCTATATAGTTCAAGCTCCTGATAATTATGAAACCCAATATCCCAGATATACATTTCATAATTATCAACTCCAATATTATTTCACTAAAAGCTTGGAGTTGCAATCTCAAACTATATAGAATTACAAAGCCAATATAGCTAAGTCTCCATGACATATGACAATGTATCGTATCCCTATTGTATTATCCATAATCGGCTTAAGGACAAGTTCTATCTTACCTATCTGATTATTTTTTGTTTATGTTCCATTATCTCACCATCTAAAAACTTACCATCTAAAGATAGTATACCATTCGGTTATACCTATATATCCAAATGGTTGAGCACTCTAGTTTTTCAATCATAGGATAACGCATATAAGAGGATATCAACTACTCTTAAAAAAGAGCTATGGATTCCAAATCTATGAATAATAGGTCTAGCTATCAAGAGTCATGCCTTCAACGTATTAGCATGCATACCACTATAAAAATGTGGATGTCACCCTTTGGTACATCAAAAGATATAAGTCAAGAAAACAGGCCCACTATTCATCTTAGGATTAATATAAAATACAAATGATTGTCTAAAGTGAATCAATTTGCTGAGATAGAATTATTAATCCAAATCAATTCACTTAATGTCCCGATCCAACACATCGTCACCTATGACAATGAGCAAATGTTTTTATTCATGAAGTTTGCCTCCGATGGTCAAGACAAACCACTTCTAATAGGGATATAGACAACATCACAATCTTTGCATGAATAAAGTGCCCAACTTTATTCCCTTGATTGCAGATCTTATAATTCAGACCGTCACCTTAAGAATTATGTCTTTCGCATAATCTATCCATCATATGCCTAATTCTTAAATGTTTAGACCGACAGTCTCAGACTTTTGTTTGCTTAACATACATTCAACAAATATGAACAAAAAAAGGACAAGATTTGGAATATAAATAATAAATAAATTCTTTATTGATAAAAATGTATTCAAAAACATATTACATTTTTACTCCTTAGGGCATACACGTCTAACACTTAGGGCTTCAACACAGTAATCTCACCTACTGCTCTAAGCTATAATATGAAGACTATGGTGTGTTCTTGAGCTTTTGGAACAAAGGGAGTACGTTTATGTCTAGGTTGTTAGACATGATACCCTAAGGAGTATAATATTGTAATTTATTTTTGGAGACATTTTATCAATAAAGAGTTTATTTATTGTTCATATACCAAATGTTGTCCTCTTTATGTTTGTATTTGTTGAATGTATGATAAGCCAATGAAAGTCTAAGACTGTTGGTCTAAACCTTTAAGAATCAGGCATATGATGGACAGATTATGCAGAGGACATGATCCTAAAGGTGATGGTCTAAATTATAAGATCCGCAATCAAGGGAATAAAATTGGGCACTTTATTCATGCTAAGATTGTTATGTTATCTACATCCCTAATGGAAGATGGCTTGTCTTGGCCATCGAAGGGGGACTTTGTGAGTAGAAACATTGGTACATTATCAAAGGTGACGACGTATTGGATCAGGACATAAAGTTGAATTGATTTGGATTAATAATTTTGTCTGTGCAAATTAATTCACCTTAGAGAATGGTATAAGTTCTGTCTTAATCCTGAAATGAGTAATAGGCCTATTATCTTGACTCATGTCTTTCGATGTACTAAAGGGTAACATCCTGACTTTAAAAATTTCCTTAAAATTATTTATATATTTCGCTTATAATTTCATATCTTAAAAATAACATATTGATTTCTTAAACAAAATTCACCTTTTCAAAACTTATCATAAAAATAATTACTGTCATTCACTTAAATCTACCAAATAATTTCTTAAAGCACAATTATCTAAACTTTCACAATAATAAATTCATAAAGCATATTCATAAAAATCCTAAATTAATTTAACTTAAAGCTCATATGACTTTTCTTAACAATAATTAATTTCTTATAATCTGTTCTCTTAAATCTAACATATGTTTTCTTAAAACATAGCTATGTAAACTTTCGCAGCAACAAATTCATAAAACTCATTTCTTAATTTAACATAATACTCCAATAATCACTTTCAATTCCAAATAAGCTTACAATTATCTTACCTCATATATCTTTATATATTTGTTGCATTGTCTATTGCAACCTTTTTAAACCTTAAGATTCTCTAGACCAAGATTGTATTACCACAATTGATTTCTTTTTCTTTTATGTAACATACTTGCATATAGTAAACTAACAATACACATCAATAATTATTACAAGTTATCTCCTCGCTCAAACATTCAAACTATTCATAAAATTATAAGCTTTAGCCATAGTAAATTTAAGGACATAGTTTATGATTCTTTCCTTCGACAAACACTTAGAAATTCTCTTAAAAGGCTAGACCCTCCTCCTTTATCTTCTTGTTTTATGATCTCTATCACATAAACTTTGCTAAATAAAAATCTAATCCTTCTTTTACTAACAAATAAAGAAGGAAGTTTAGAGTTTACCTTAACGATCACTCCTCTAATCTAACTTCCTTTTCTCCTTCTTCTTTCTAGTTCTTTTCGTTTTGTACTCTAAACCTAAATTTCTAATGCATGTCCACGATTGGTCTTCCCTTTTTCTTATCTTGGTTTATCAGTGCACACAGAGTGAGGCAACAATTTGTCACTTTTCCCATTACACTTTGTGTCTTGATTAGAGAAAATGGGGGACAATTACATTAAACAATTATATTTCTTTAAACCAAGTATCGCCCATGCTTCTCTTTTTTTGAAAAAAGACAATTCTTGTCTTGGTACAAGCAAAGTGAGTTGCAGGGGTGAATGATGGAGTGGAGACAGATTCTATTGGATGAGTACTTCATAACCCATGCTTCTTTTTTTAATAAAAAATGGTTATACCTTGGTGTAGACAAAGGAGTGCACGAGTAACTGATGAAAGCGGAAGACTATTGTCTTTAGATATTCATCATTCTTCAAACTATGCATGGCCATGTTTACTCTAAAAAATCATATCTTTGTTTTTAATAGCATAATAGTGCAATAAGAATGCACGGGTGAAGGATGAAAGAAAATGGGGAAGGGAAAAGGAAAAAAATATGTGGTTTTGTGTGTGAACACCTATGTTGAGACCAAACTTAACTAGTGCATCCCTAACCTATCCTTGGTTTACTTAGCCCCTTAAGCGACTTAGATGAAATTAATTGGCAATTATGGATCTAATGTATGTGGCAGTGTTCCTCGGTACATTATTAACTTCACATTACACTGGAAAATTCTCATAATTGAATTTCCTCGTGTCATTTGCAGATTGAAATTTTCTTCCGCCTTAGTTGCATTAGAATTTATCATCTCTTTATTAAATTATAATAGTTAATTAATTAACTATAGAATCTTTTATAGAATTTTTTTGGAACGATCATATGTTAATTCCACAAATTCTTCAATTATGCATCTCATACACAATGTTTCCAGGAAAGTCCTTGATTTAACTAGGTAAATTATGCTATTTAATTCTTAGACTTCCTTGGTCATTATAGGTTCAAGTCTGAGAAGTTTTAGATAATTCTATATTTGCTAAGTTGGTCATTCATTATATATATTAATTTCAATATTACTAATGTTTAAAACTATAATAAATAGAAAAATTCGATGATGAATAAAAACAAATGTGGTAGCCAAAAGTGGTCAAGTTTACAAGGTTGCATATCCATCTCCCAACATTTCAACAAGCAAGTTAGTAAGTTTCTTTAATTATGAGCAATCTTAAAAGTTAGCAAAGAATATATTATTCTAGCACATTTAAATTGTTGGATAGGCCAACACTGTGATCTAGTAGTCGATGTCTGCATAGACAATTGGGCAGACATGCATAGTCACAGGACAAATTGAGTTAGCCCCAAGCATAGCAGACTTTTGTAAGTACTTTAAATTTTCAATACTATCTTCTCTTATTCAAATTACTTTCTGTATTTATAATATGCATAAAATGTTATTTGTGTAGAATGTGATGGAGCAGGAGAGACAAACCCATATGACATAGTCTGCTTCCTCTTCAGCCACACCTGCACTTAAAGAGGAAGGAATTTTGGAGCCGTCCTAGGTAGATGTAGAGGACAAAGGACTAAACTAGGCCCCACACTCCCACATAGGCTTTACTCTAGTGCCTGCAATGGTTCGTTCTCTAGCTCTTGGTTAGACAGAACATCTTCGACACCTATTGTCTCGCATGTGGAAGATTTCCTACAGAGATTGGCCGAGTACAACATAACTATGTACCAAAACCACATGACGTTGATGGAGCTAGTGGGCCAATTGCTACCTGGAGCCCAACTCCTGCTTGTGACAACTCCTACAACTTTTGTGCGACCAAGTCCTCCACATCCTCTAGATGTTATTGATGACAATAATGATGATACCAACAATGCAACAAATTTAGATGATTAGATTGTATTTTCTTCTGTCTTCAATATTTTGATACATTACGTTTGGTTTGGTTTTTATTTTATTATTGGAACAATGTATGATCAATTGTCTTTTTAAATAGTAAAATTTATTTTTATTATTATAATTCGATTATTCCTATTCTAAAGTAATAACAATTATTTAAAAATATTAAAAGTTTAATAAATAGTATTAAATAATATATTTAAATTTTATTAAAAATCTTTAAAAAAATAAATTGTGACAATAATGCTAGAATATTTGCCACAACTTTTCAAAAAAGTCATCGCAAATAAGTAGGTCCACATTAGCATCAGCACAAGTTATTGGGATGATTTTTTAAAATGTCGTCGCAAAAAAGTGCTGTCGCGTGACATTATCCACGACGTGACGACATAATTGCAGCGACTTTTTTATGACTATTTTTCATCGTAACTAAAATTACGACAACGACGTTCAAAAAAATGTTAGAAAAATAGTGCGCAGCGAAATTTAAAAATCTTTATATCAGAGTATTTTTCAAAATACAAGTTTGACACACTATGTGAATAAATTAACCAGATCTTACTAACATCTGTGTGTCGAAAAGCTCCTGCAATTAGTGAAGAGAAGTAACGTTCTAGAAATACCTCAACCAACTGGCCTTTTTTGCTATTCTTTATCCATGATTGGAGTGAGTGTAGGCTCACACGTATAGCTCCTCCACCAGGTGACTCTCCTTCCAACCGATTGAGAGAACCCAAAGCTAGTGTTTGTGATTCATAAACAAAGGCTCTAAGGGAGTTTTCAGAATGTCACTAGTAGAGGATCACTCTTAATCTCTCAATTGATCTAAATAATAGTGAGACTCACTCCTTTTTTATAGATGTTGGGCCAAGGAGTCAGTCCTTATCAAATAATATCTCAAAATTCAAATCAGAATCAAATTCGAATCAATACCTAATTAAATTGTGTGAAAATGCATGATCTTTTTATCGCACGATTGGCATGCCAATCTGTCTAACTGGCATGCCGAACTTGCCCCTTTAGCAGCCCAAACCTGAGGATCAGCATGCTAAACTATTAATAAAAATCTCATCAAATCTTTTATTTTCCACCCGAGATTTTATAGGATAAAGTCTTAGTTTTAATTCAAATAACCCAATAGAAAAGTTATCTAATTAAAACAACTTTATCTAGATAATCTCAAGGAAAATAAATGAATTACTAATAATTCAACAAGTTTATCTTGAATTAATTCAAAATTGATCCAACCGAGAAATAGACATGAATTGTTTGATTCTGATAATTCCACAAGTTTATCTTGAATCAATTTTGTCACAAAATTAATTCAACCGATAAACAGACATGACTTATTTGATTCTTTCAAATTTTAGCCAATCTGATAAATCTGACATAAGTCAACAATTATTGAAAAAGCATGTCATATCGTTACAAGATTTTGTAAGCTAGCAAGGGGACCTGATGGACATATATAGTTCAAGCTTTTGATAATTATGAAACCCAATATCCCAGATATACATTTCATAATTATCAACTCCAATGCTGCTCCACTAAAAGCTTGGAGCTACACTCTTGAACTCTATAGAATTACGAAGCCCATATAGCTAAGTCTCCATGACATATCATAGTGTATCATATCCCCATAGAATTATCCATAATCAACTTAAGAACAGGTTCTATCTTACCTTTCATATTATTTTTATCTTATGTTCCCTTATCTCACCATCAGAAAACTTACCATCCAAATACGATATACCATTCGGTTACACCTATGCATTCAAATGGTTGAGCACTCCAGTTTTCTAATTACAGGATAACACATATAAGAAGATATCACTACTCCTAAAGAGGAGCTATGGATTTATATCTATGAATAGCGGGTCTACGCTATCAAGAGTCATGTCTCCAATGTACCGGCATTCATACCACTATTAAAATATAGGTGTCAACCTTTGGTACATCAAAAGATACCAGTCAAGACAACGGGCCTACTATTCATCTAAGGATTAAGATACAATACAAATGATTGCCTAAATTGATTTGATTTGCTGAGACAGAATTATTAATTCAAATCAATTCACTTTATGTCCCAATCTAATACATCGTCACCTATGATAATGTGTCAATGTTTTTATTCATAGAGTCCACCTCCGATGGCCAATACAAACCATCTCCCAATAGGGATAGAAACAACATAATAATCTTCACATGAATTAAGTGCCCAACTTTATACTTTCGATTGCGGATCTTATGATTTAGATTGTCACCTTAAGTATCATGTCTTCTAGATAATCTATCCATCATATGCCCAATTCTTAAAGGTTTAGGTTGACAGTCTCAGACTATTGTTTGCTTAACATACATTCAATAAATATGAACATAAAGAGGACAAGATTTGGTATATAAATAATAAATAAATTCTTTATTGATAAAATTGTCTCCAAAAACATATTATATTTTTACTCCTTAGGGCATATACGTCTAACACAAAATTATTACTAGCAAGTTATTAGCGATGATTTAACAACGATGACTATCAACCTTTTGTGTTGAATTTTTTTCATCGCAAAAGACCCTATTTGTAGTAGTGTTTAGATGATACATTAGAGTGATTCCTTTTCCAATTGTCAATCTACAGTAGTTCTACTACTAATTCAACATGTGTAGACTTTGTATCTTGAACTACTGTCACATTATCCAAATCTGCTTTCGGAAAATCCCATATATGTCGATTCTAAAGTGTTTTTCCATTTGGTCCATTAAACAAATAATCTACATAAAACACTTGTTCTGCTTGAGATGCAAGTATGAATGGTTTATTCTCCTACCATGAGTCCTTAACGAAGATGCTTATTCTATTTTTGTGTTCTTTTCTGTATGAGTGCCGAACCACTTACACTTGAAAAGAGTAACAAATTGGCATTTATGTAGGTTAATTCATAAATTTCCTTGTAGACTTCATAACATGATTATTTGGTCCACGAACACAAACATCAAAATTTTGAGTAGTTCGATTGATATCCTGATTATGTGTTAGAAATTTGACTTTGTTCACCACACAACTAGGATAGCTTTTAATGAAAAATCTTGACCCAAATTAAAGCGAAACCAATTGATCGGTTGCCTCTAGTGCGTTTTGTTCTTGAAGATTAAACATCTATCAATAGTAAAGAATTATTCAAAATTAAGAATTTCTAGTCAGTGTGGATGGAAGTTGTACTGTATATGATTAAAATTAAGGTTACAACTTATTCTTAAACTATTTTAGGAACTCCATTGCTTGAAGATCCTTTAATGATCCGGTTCGTCTGCTATCCTCTAGCTCTTTCATTTGCTCACTATTTATTATGGAATTTGAGTGAGTGACACAATAGTATTTGACACAACCATGCTTAGAAACATATGTAGGGCAATACTTACTCGATGTATTTCTGAATTTTTGAATAATTGTGTAGTATGTACCACTCGGCTTTATTCACTAATTCATTATCTATTATGATCGGGATAATCTTCCTCATTGGATGACAACAAGTGTCGAAGATAGAAATCTTGGCATCACCATCTACATCATCATCTACCCAATTTCTCTCAAGTCTATTAAATCTTGTCTCAATCCTAGTTAGATACATGGAACAAGATGTTAGAGCTTCATTGACAATATATGCTTCAGCAATTCATCCCATGGTTCGTGCATGATTTCTAGCATACTTCTTCAACGATTCAAGGAAACATTCAAACAAATACATCCATCTTAAATGAATAAGTCCTCCTTGAATGGCTTCTTCTGGCAAGTGCATTACTAAATGAGCCATAATATCGAAAAGGGCTGGTGGGAAAATTGTTACTAACTTGTATAAAATAAGAACAATATCCTCCTACACTTTCTCTAAGTCATGTATCCTCAATGCCCTCGAGCATATCAACTAGAAGAAGCTGCTTAATTTAGTTATTGCATCATCAATCTCTTTCTTCATGAAAGGTCGAATCCCAATTGGCAATAATCACTACATTATGACATGATAGTCGTGTGATTTTAACCTAGTGATCCTTTTGTTCCCTTCGATTACATTTTTCCTCAAATTTAAAGCAAACCTATCAGGGAACTATACTAATTTCAAATATTCACAAAACTTTTTTTATTGTCATTCGAGGTCAATATGTACGTAGAATGTGGTTTCATCTAATAATCACCTTCCTAATACGCAACTCCTTATGCACTACCATGTTTTACAAGTCGATCCTCGCCTTGTCTATATCCTTACTTTTTCCATCAATATTTAGTATAGTTCCTAACAAGCTGTCACACATTTACTTCTTGATATTTATGACATCTAAGTTGTAACGCAATGACAATTAACTCCTATAAGATAATTCCCAATAGATACTCTTTTTGTCCAATTAAGTTCTATTGGATGCCTCTTTCACTTTTTACCCCCATAATTTTCATGTTTACTTGGCAATCCGGGTCCAACCTTTGTAGTTGAGCTAATATTTGTTGAACGTATTTTAGGGGAGGCAGAGACGGTTAATAAAACTTACCATCAAACTTTTTGTTGTTTCACATCCTATGAATAATAAAGAGCCATCGTCGATGCCCAAAAGAAAAAAAGTTTTTCTTGTTATCTGCTTTGAGGGGGTTGCATCATTACAGGATGGACATGTCAAAAACCCTTGACCACTCCAACCAAATAAACTACTATGAGAAAGGAAGTCGTTAATTGCCATGAACAATACAACTTGTATCTGGAATGACGTTTTTGAATCAACATAATGCACAACAATCCCTTCATTCCATAATTCTTTTAACTCATCTACAAGGAGCCTTAAGAACAAATCCACATCTTTCCCAAAAGCATTTATGGGTCCTTGGTGCATAACCACAGAAGTAAATTATAAGTAGGCATAACCACCAGCTACACACGATATGAGAAACTCATATTTCCAAAAGGGTTGAAACCATCAACAATTAACCCCAATCGAACGTTTTTTATCAACACATAAACAAAATTGGGGTATATTTCATCTACCTCATTACACTCTTTTCCATCAACTGGATGACGCATTAAGTCTTCATCCTTTGATCACTTGCATTAGTGCCACGTTATTTCCTTAACAATGTGATGGGAAGCATATAAACGCTTCAACCGATCCCTTAGAGGAAAGTAACGTAGTACTTTCCATGGAACTTGCTTCTGTTTCTTACTCTTGCAATGAATTGTGTTACATGCCTATAGATCGGCATTTTCCTTTGAAAACAAAGCACAATCATACTTACAGGCATGAATTATTTCATAGCTTAGGCTTAGTTTACTTAATAACTTCGACTCATAATGAGATTCAGGTAACTAGTTTCCATCTGGCAATGCATCTTTTAATAACTTCAACGCAACATCCATGCATTAATTTGGCCACTTATAGAGCACTTTTAGATGCATCAATTTCACTCAGAAATTCAATAATGAATACTTGGTGCAACCTAGATACAATCCCACTTAGCCTAGATAAGAGATCCTTGAATTCATCATATTGGGGATCTTCAATAGCCACTTCCGTCTCACACAACATATCATGATCATCATCAATGGCAGCAACATCTTCAACGAATGTAAACACCTCATCTACCAATTCTCTTACAACTGGGCCAGTAATTGAAACCTTTTATACTTCACCATGATGAGTCTATTTAGCGTACAACATATCAAAACCAAATCAATGTATGTGCACTTTCACTGTTTTAATTGGCCGCATGTCATGATTTTTACACTTTACACAAGGACAACTGATATTTCCAAATGAATTTGTGTAATTCTTTCCAACCTTTATAAAAGTGGAAAACTCATCCCAATACTCATCTAACAATGGGTTCCTCATATATATCCAACTCTTGACAATCAACATTTTAACTATAAGCAACAGTAGACAAATTCATTAAACTCAAGTATGCAATGTATATAAGCATGTAATTCTACACACCACCTTTACTCTAAACCTATAGGATAACACCCTATTATATTTACTATTGTGTCACTCATCCTACAACGTCCCTTTTCTGTAGAAATTTCAACATCTCCCTTTAGTTCTCCTAAGTGTGCTATTAGGTTCACTCTCGGAGAACAAGGGAAGATGTGTCGAAACCTTTACCAAAGGCACAACTGAAATTAAATGACAAACATTTAAATTACAATTCCAAACTATCAAAACAGACTAAGGAAAACTCATGCATGCATGTGCAAAATAAAAGCATAAATTTGTACTCGCGTATGTTGTTTTTATTACTATGAAGTTACATATCAAGCCAAACCATCTCCCAAAAAAGTTATAATACTATTAAATTTTATGCAATCTTATCAATTGTCTGACAAATTTATTATTCTTATAGTTTTAAATTAAATTAATATCTTAATTTTTCAAAAACAATAATATTACAATTATTCATGCATTTATAATAACATATAATTTTAAATTCAATATATTTTTTCATATATTAATTAAAACAATATATTGTTTTAATATTATAATTATTAAACTATAATAGTGTTCATATGTTTATTATAACGGTTTATTACATCATTTTTGTAACGCCCCTTTACGGGCACCACAAGGAACGTTGTTTTTACCGTTAAACTTGTTAATTACAGATAAGAAATTTGAAACAACCAACAATGTTTAGAGAAATATCCCAAAAAATGCATCTATTCTTTTTACTACTTGCAAAACTTGATTCCCTCATCTCGGTTAGCCTGATAGAACAACTAAGGCATTTGCTTAACCGACCATCTATAGAAAACTTAGTTTACAAAAATAAATATTTAACAAATACAAACTCACACATATAACGCAAGCACTCTTAACCTCTAATCAAACAACTATTTGAGACTATTTATGAAGAAACGAACTATATAGCTTATTCTTTAATAAATAATCTAAGAAACTAAAAATCTAAAATTCAAATTACATTCAATAAAACATAAGTTCAAAAGAACATATCACAAACAAAAATGAATCTCAAACAAATAAAAAAAGCAAAACATAATATACTAAATTTTGGTTGAGTTTAAATTCCTTTTATGACATGACTTCGTTTTTAATCCAACACTCCTTGTACACACGCCTATCCTTGTCCTCCATCCTAGTCAACCTGTATTTTATCCCTATCTGCAATATGATTTAACCTACGTAAGTATAAGCTTAGTAAGTGCCCATTCCTATCTCATAATATAAAACATTTCATAAAAATCATTACATAACATCGTAATCATAATCATAGTAGTGCACAAGGCACATGTTAATATAGAGCATATCTTTTCATTTAAACTTCCATATTAAAGCATTATTCATTTTATCTTTAGGGACCCAAGCGTTGCACCATTAATATCATAGGCGTGCCGTTATGAGATGAGCGGTATAGCTAGTCCCAAACCAAACCTGACAACTCCAAACCTCACGGGACATCATAAACATAAATATAGGGTATGTAACACTTAATTAAGTGATACATATATATAGATATATTTTTAACATACCCAATCATTGAAACATCCATTAAACCTTCTTGTTGCAACAGGAGTTTTCATGAGAAGGCAATATATAAAAACAAACTTAAAAAATTTATTATAAAATAGATTCTCAAAATTTTTCATAAACTTTTATCATGTTACGGGTAAGAATATACTTACTTGACTTACTAAACCTTAAATCGGGTGACGTTGCCGCAGTTCTCCTTGTGCTTACCTTTAAAAGTATTCATGCCAATCATTCATATAATACATGAAATTAATATTCATGTTCATAATATCATTTAATACCATATTACATAATCATACAGCACTCTTACAAAAACAATGCATCTTTGAATCACAAACACGCACTTAAAGCCAGAAAACACAAAGACTGAAAACTTGACCATTAATTGCTTAGAGAAATCAATCTCAACTTATAGGCATGAATATAGTGCAATAATTATTCTATAATATAACTAACAAATATAAACATCACACAAATTTTCTTCTCTTGGAAATATTAATCCAAAATATTTTTTTTCAAATTTTCAAAACATTCAAGTAAATTTACCAATCATAAGAACTGACTGACTTTTAAGGATTCATAACCCTATCTCTTTCAATTCATATTCAATTAGAGTATAAAAATTTGCAATAATAAAATTAACGCATATATATAATTTTTAGATTTTTCTTTAGCCATAAAAATTTTATTTGTTCATTTCATCAAAAATCTACTAGCAAAGCCTAGACAGTGAGTAGTCCAAATTAAAAATTATGTATCAAACTGCTTATGCCATAAAATAATTTATAAATTTTTTTACACATAATAGACACATAAAATTATAACATATGAAAAATTTAGCTCCAAATCAATTTGGAGCAATTCAAATCACACATTCAAATTCAAAATTAATATTAACACTAGCCATGCTAAACACAAACACATTTCATTTAAACATTTTTATAAAATTAAATGTGCATGATATGCTTCTAAAATTTTTATGTGACATGCTTAACATATAAATAAAAGTTAGAAAAATAATAATTTATACAGAACATATTTAAAAATATGATTTATCATTTCACGAATTATATAGAGCATATCAGTAGACATTTATAATCATGAGTACTTAGCAATCAACAAATTTTACCTTAAAACATAACAAGAATATGAAGCTAAAAATTTACAAACATTTAGTAACATATCAACAATGACTTCTAATTTTTTCTAGAATTAAAAGATGCTTTTTGACTTATAAAATAGACTCTACAAAACAATAATACAAATCTACTAGCAAATAAAATTTCGCAAGTAGTGTTTGATTGAATGCTCATAACCCTAAAAGTATTTTGAACAAAAATTTATAAAAAATTGTAGACATTCCTAAAGTATTTATACACATCATATCCAAAAATCATAGCAAAATAAAATTATTTGCTTTCAATACATTACCAGCAACCTTACAGACTAACCGAAAATCCTGAAATTCGCATATCACACTTTAATATCAAAACCTTATTTTCATGAAATTTCATGATATCATATGAACATATATGCTTTCAACTATAAGATAACATCGTTGTAATCAAATTAATAAACAAAATAATTTATTTTTTCATTCAAATGTACATGCATACACATTCATAATATAAAAGAACAATTTTCTAACAAAGTTTATCACAAAACAATATATATCAATCATAAAAACTCAAAACCATGACAACCTTTAAACCATACCTTAAATTCTTATTTTTTCTTCATGAAAGACGAAGACTTACACACAAAATCTCTATTAAGAATTCCTTCTACTTTCCCTTGAAAGAAAATAAAAGTGATGAATTGTTGGCTTTGAGGATTAGAGAGATAATGAAGGCTTTCTTAGAGAAATTTTCGAGAGGTGGTGAGGGAGAGAATTTTCTTTCCCTAAAAATTAAAAGAATGGAGATTTTGGTGGCTTAAAGAAATATTTATAGGCTTATGAGAGATAAGAGATTAGATAAGTGTATAAAAACCTAATCCTAATCTAAATAGGTTCCCCCCCTTTTTAATTAAATGAGTGTAATCCTAATCTAATCAGGTTTCCCCTTTTTTTAAATGAGTATAATCCTAATCTAATTACGTTTCTATTTATTCCTTTTTTCCTTTTTTCTATTATTTTAAAACTTCTTGCATAATTCACCATATGATTTTAACTTAATATATATATAATTTAATATAAATATAATGCATAATTATTTATATACAACAATAACATTGGCTCCCATGACCTAAAAAATATTAATTTACATATTATTCTTTTAGACACTTTATATTATCAAGTTTCTTAACACCATAATAAAAAATGTTACACATGTAATTTTCATGGCATCATAAATATTACAAAAATAAAAAAATATAATAACATTTATGTCATCATAAAGAATATAACTTTAGGGTATACATAACTCTAGAGCATTATAAAGACAATAAATTTAGAGCTACTTAAAACTCTTTTAAAAAAGTATTTTAAGCTTATGATCATTTTTGGAATGAACATTAGAATTTGGATTTTTAGGAATGTGATTGTTGTTTAGGATTGTGGATTGTGATTGTGATTGTTTTTGGAATTTTATAGTTATGTTTAAGCTAGTAATAAGTTGTTTATCCAAGTGGTATGTGTTGAAAATAAAATTAAGTTAGTATAGTATAGAATTAATTTTAATGCAGCATAGTAATAAAAAATTTTAAAGAATAAATGTTGAAGTTATTAGTAATAATAATTTAAATATCACATTTAAAGTTGTTATTACTAATTAAAAAAATTAAAATTAGGAAATGAAAATTCTTAATTAATAATTAGTGAACTAATTAATTAATTAATTATAAAGTAAAATTGTAACACCCATCGTTTTCTTCTATGGACACTTACATTAATTTAATGTTAGAATATGATATTTTAAGTACTATTATTATTTATGTTAAGTAAATTAATTTTTTGTTTAGCAATATCATAGGTGACGGCCACGAGAGATTGATGTACTCCTGATAAAAGTGTTTGTAGTTCATCTCATCTATAATCTCCTACTCCGGCTTATTAATTGTATGACTAGCTAAGAGTTCTAGCAAAGTCAGATCCTTAGAAATAGGATCAAAGCATTTATAAACCTTTTGATTAGCAGCATAGCGAACAAACACACATTTTGTGGCTGAGGGCTCAAGTTTTCCATGATTATATGATTTGCTATGTATGTTGATAGTATGTTATGTAAAATAGGGAGTGCTGCTCATTTATAATTGTTCATTCATGTCTTTTAAAATAAAACCTTCATTTCAAAATATTGAGTGAGAGAAGGTTTTGAAGAGAGGACATACGGCCTCCATTATTGGTCCATAGGTAGCACGTGGTGGTTTCGACCCCTAGGAAAGGAATTCATCATATACCAGGTTAGATCTTTAAGAGGATAAGGTATTTTAGCATGATTTATTGTTGCACACCTCTAGGGTTTTTTAATAAATTTCAAGCAGTGATTAAGCTATTTTTCTTCCTCTATTAGCTTTTAAAAACATATCCTAGGCTTTATGCTAATCATGCCATTTCTCTTTATTAGCTTTAAGGTAAAAGTGGCAAAAACTAAGCTGCTGCTTAGTTCTTTTTTAGCTTCTAATAATATGGATGAAATACTTTTGCCTTTCAAGAATTAGGAAATCTTTTTACTTAACGTTTTACACGTCTTCAGATTTAAGCTTTTTACTATTTCTCGTGCAGGCATTTAATGAATTTTTCGTGAGAGAGTTAACGCTTGGCTCAAGGCCAATTGCCTGCATGGAACGTGATGATGTTGCTATATGTGCAGCATATAGTAGTCTGAATATCATTTACACTGTTACTTACCACAATAGAGAGTGAGAAGTGTGAATACCTTGTTACTTTCATTTAATGAATAGAAACTAATAGTGTTCTATTAGTTTTCTCACTTCATTTTCACCTTTTTGTCTATGAAAGTAACATGGTAAAAGGTGAAAAGAAAATACAACTGAGAGTAATTTCCTGCCTTCCTTTCACCCTTTAACCTTCTCGCCTTAGGTTCGTTCTAAACTGAAAAGTGCAAACGAGGTGGGGAAACAGGGAGAAAAGAAAAGGAAAATGAAGATCTTATCTTTAAATATTGGACAGCTACATGTATACAGTTCTAGATGAAACATACAAAAGTGAAGTAGTGATGTAGATGTGGTTTTAAATATGGACTAGAAATCTGGCATGTGATAAATAGCATCATGCTGGGTTATATCATTTTTTGACATGACATCCTAATCAATTCTTTATAACTTCTTTGTAACTTTATTTTATGCTTAAATCTATCTTTTGTCTATATCATATGACCTCAGGGTTAAAAATATTCAAATAAAAGGCCTTCTCGGGCAAGAAGTATGCTCCAGAGATTTTGTTGACAGATTTGGCACCACAAGTATACATGTTGTTTTTATCTTTGCACTTGTAGAACCATGAGGTTTTCGCCTTGCACGATTTCATTTATCGTTTAAAATTGAATGCCTATTATTGCTTTAGGATTATCATCGTTTTCATTTACCTGTTTTTGGTACTATTAAGAAATTTGTTGATATGCCTAGGTGTTTATACACTACAAGAAAACTACATTTGACGACATATTATTTACGATATGTAGTTTTTGAATGTCGTTGAAAAGTACATACAATGACATCTCCAACAAAGATGTCATTAACGACATTTGAAACAATAAATAACGACATCTATATAGATGTCATCTTAAAGGTCTCCTTTTCATGACAATAGTTTAGTGTTGTTAAATTATTTAACTACAAGTAGGAGATGTCGTCAATGCTTTGAAGATTCTACGACATACCTTATAGACGATATCGGTCAAAATGTCGTCTATAAGGGGCGTCTTGGAATCTCAAAGGCTTTGACAACATCTCCTACTTGTCGTTAAATAATTTAACGATACTAAACTATTGTCATTAAAAGGAAACCTTTAATACGGCATCTATATAAATGTCGTTAATTATTGTTTCAAATATTATTAATATGTTTATTGGAGATGTCGTTGTATGTATGTTTCAACGACATTCAAAAACTACATGTTGTAAATAATATGTCGTTAAATGTAGTTTTTCCTGTAGTTAAGTGGAAGAATACACAAAATTTTTAATTGATTTCTTGCTAGCTTTTGTTGCATAAACGTTTTCCAGATATTTTACTATGTTTCATTTCTTTCTGCATTTTTCCTCCAAGGTTAACCCCATTGCGGTGAATAGCAAGTACTGTAATGTGTTCATAGAGAATAAGCGAGTTGTATTGTAACACCCTGAAAATTAATTAAGTGATATTAGTAAGTAAAATGGTGAAACTAGTGTGTCATTATGTATTTTTAAACTTAATTTGGCTATTTTGTGGTATTTCTTAATTAATGTTAGTTTTCATTATCTTGATGATTTTTTTTAATTACTCTTAATTATTTTGGTTTGTTATTTTGAATTTTGGAAACAAAACAATTTGTCAAATACACTTTTTTTTCAAAACTGTGGTGACATACGGTTTCCATACGGTGATACCACCTACTTTTTCTCTCTATTTATTCCCTCTCTCTCTTCCTCTCTCCCTCACTCACTCACACACTCTCTTTCTCCCTTTCTTACTCTCTCTTGTTCTCTCCCTTTCTCTCTCTTCTTTTCTTAAATTTTGAATCAAAAATCAAGCCAAGCTTCATGTTTTACTAGATTCAAGGCTCAGGAATGTGATTTAACAACCACAAACATGATTCAAGGATTTAATCAAGGTTAGTTCTTAAAATTTCAAAACTCTTTCAATTTTTCAATTTTCTATGTATTTTGAAATCTAAGCTCATTTAAGCTGAAAAAACCTTTAATCTGAGTTAGAGAACCTTAGAATAGCAAGAGTCTAAGCTTAGTTCAAAGAAAAATGGATTTGAATTAAGATTTTTCATTTTTTCTCTATTTTTTAATTTTTGGATTTGTTTGATTTTTCGATGTAAATCTTGTTTAAATTAGTTTAAAAGTGTTCTACTAAGTTTTTCTACCTTCTATGAGTGTTTTCCATGCTTGGGATTTGAGAAAACAGGTTGAAATTGAGAATTGAGCTCGAGGGTCCGAGATTCAGGTTCTAGAAAATTCTAGGATTTTCTTGTTTGGTAGGCCAGATTCATGATTTTGGCAGGCCCGATTCATACGACCGGCAGGCCGAACATGAAAAAGTTCAGCTGACCAGACCTAGCTTGCAGGCAGGCCGAACCAGGGACGCAGGCCGACCGAGCATAGTGAAAACTTGTCCTTTTTCATCCGTTTTTGCTGTTTTAAACCCCGATTAAGAATTTAAACTTTATAGTATGATTTTGCGAACTAAATGGCGCACTAGGACACCATGAGGTAGGTTAGTAATATAAAATATCCTAAGCTAGAAATTGATGAGCTTAGTTTATGTTTAAGGTTGTTCGAGGTTCTGTAGAGCCAACGTGTAGTAGACTGGGACTACAGTGTGGGACACCAGTACGAGTATCGAGGTACGACTTCTACCCCCTTCCTTGGTAGCCAGATTTTCAATGATTTTAGGCCTTAAAGGATTTTATTTTAAAATATTTTCAATAAATGATAATATGTTTTGAATGTAAAAGGAGCCTTTTGGCCACAACATGATTTCTTTCAAAATGATCTTTTACCAAATGATCTTCTTCGAAGTGATTTCTTTTAAAATTAATTTCAAGGAACGGTTTAGATAAACTTCTTAGTAATTTTCATTATTTCTCAAAGAATGAATGCTCATAATGAATCAAATAATGAATGTGACTAAGAATACTCGGTAACATGGGATTTAAGAAATAATAAATACACATAAGGGCATGATGCCATAATCAGAGATCGGGTCGTGTAGTGAGCGACCTTGGGGGTAGGTCTTGAAACCCAGCTGGGCCACTACGGTGGTGATGTATATACATATGGTTTGCTTAGAAGAGATAAAAAGGTACTTTATAGACAAATTGTTTTTTATAAGACTTATTTAAATAAATTCATTTATTTATTTATTTAACTCTGTTCTTCTAATAATTTCTTTGAAAGGTAAATTTCGTGTCTAAATTGTTTATCTATTTTAAAACATAGTCCTACTGAGCCTTTCGATCAGTTTTTACTTGTTTTTAAACCTTTCCCTTCTAGGTGGAATTTTACTTAGGACTACTGGAGAGTCCACACAAGGACTAACAAGTAAGAGAGGATCTTAAGTAGGTTAGTAGCCGTAATAAATCGAGGCATGTATTATTTAGATTTTATTTTTCATATCGGACTGTGACTGTAATAATTTATTGTCGATACTATGTGTGTGCACAAGTTGTAGGCCAGTGGGACCCAACTTGCATTTCTTATACTTTCTTTTTTTATAATTTTATTATTTTCTATTATTTATTTCCTTATTCCCATATATTAAAACATTAAAATTATTTGTTGAAAAAGGGTTTTAAATTATCACATCTTCATAATTGATTTTAATTTCTTAAACTTATGTTTTAACCAAATTTCTTTTTAATTAAACCGCCACATCACCTCCTGTACTCCGAGGCATGATAGAATGGTATCCAAGCTCAAGGTTATGAACGTTGGGAATTGTGCACACATTGGTACGATAGTGAAAAGCCTCTGACAGTCCAATTTTATCTTTAGAATTGAGAGAGAATGGCACCTGAGCATCATCTAGTTGTGGCTGACATAAGTCTCATGATTAAGGAAGGAATGATAGGGACATCATTTGCCTCTTTTGGCAAATGGCAGCAAGGGTTAGGCTCAAGATTTCTGAGGAGAGTCATGAGCATGAGTGCCTTAAGGAGCTTAGGCATGTGTTTACCCCAGCTTTCGATGGAAAATGAGGGTCTGCAGGTGGCTAAAAACCGGTTAGACTCAGTAGTAAAATGTTTGGATATCCTTGGTGTATTAGTAGTGTGTCGAGTGGAATTTTTGGCTTGTAAGTTGACCGGCAGTGCCAATACCTATAAAGGTAAGTGATGCATCTGGAGAATGGTGAGAGTATCGACGGGGAAAGATTCAAGGAATTGTTCCTTGAGCGTCATTTCTGTAGGGATGTAGAGACCAAAGGATCATTGAATTCTACTGGTTGGAATAGGATGATAAAACTGTTCGGGGACACGAGGTTAAGTTTGATGAGTTGGCCAAGTTTGCTCCGTTTGTTGTGGTATCTAGACGTGAAAAGTGGATCAAGTTTCAGGAATGGCTTAAGGCATTCATTCAACTGCAATTGGTGGTCTTTTGACTTCAGAATTCTTGGAGATTAGAGTTGTCAGCCTTATCGATAGGAGTAGATCACGCTCACTACTGCAAGGATCAGGCAAGAACATCAGGAGGACCCTAGCGGAGCAATGGGAGATGTCGCGATCGTCAAGCTTAGGTAGAGAATTGGCATGGTAGCATAGCAATGGAAGCAGCAGATCATCCAATAGTAGACGAAGCAACCCTTGCCATTTTTGTAGCAGTTGGGGCGCATCAAGAGAAGCTGTCTAGTCAGAAACGCTCGACAAAGATCTCAGACCAGGAAAGGTGTAAGCTGTCAGCCTCAACCTCAGTCTTCATCTCCACCTCAGTAACTTCTTTAGTTTCAACTTCATTAGTTTCTTTCGCAGCAGTATCGGCCGAAGAACCTAGGACGTGGCAGCATTAGCAGAGGAGAAGGAAGATGTTCCAGTTTGAGTTTGTACAATAATTCTAAGGAGTTTGGATACTCAGACCAGTGATGTGATGGCTGATAGTACGGTCTCAGTTTCTTATTCTTTAGTTTTGGTTTTCTTTGATATTGGTGCCATTCATTCTCTTGTTCTGAGTTCATTTGTACATGCCTTGGAAATTGAAATAGGAGAATTTGATGAATCCTTAGTAAATACCTCACCTTTAGAATGAGTGTGAGTGTGAACCATAGGTGTAAACATTGCAAGGTAATGATTGGGGATGGGACTTTGAGAAGTAATTTGGTTATGATCCCCATGAGTACTTATGATTGATCTTAGGAATGGACGGGTTGTCCAGGAATGTACAACTGTAGTTGATGCGCTAAATAGTTGACCCTAGGGATAGATAGGGGGACGATGATTGTTTACCAAGGTGGTAATGATCGAGTAATGAGTGAGTAACTCATGAAAACATATCTAGGTGTATGAGGGAGACCTATCATGTTATATATACATATATACATATATTTCTCTTAGATCTAGGGCACGAATCTGATGTCACAGGAAGAAATGTAGCAACATTGGTGGCTAATGAGTTTGAGGATGTCTTCCCTGATAAGTTATCGTGATTAGCATCGCAACGGGCGGATTAAGTTGGTGTCAAGTTATTCTTGCGGACCGCTTTGATTTTTGTAGCACCATGTCGTTTGGTGCTAGCAGGAATGAGGGAGAGTTAACAAAACAACTTTAGGAACTCACGGGGGAAGGATATATTTAGGACTACATAGGATATGTTAGTTTTGTTTGCTAAGAGGCATAAAGGTATGCTCAAGTTGCGTGTTGGTTATCTATAGCTAAATCAGGTCACCGTGAAGGACGAATGTCCCAGGCCCAAGATCGATGAGTTATTTGATCAGCTAGGAAATTCCTTATATTTCTTGAGAACAAGTTTGTAATCCGAAAGCACCAGCTGTATGCCCAAAAGGTCAAGTTTGAGGCATATCATTTTAAGTAAGGTGTCTCAGTAGATTCGTCTAAGAATGAGGCTATAGTATGGTGGGGGTGACTGAGGATCACGACCAAGATTCACAGCTTTTTAGGGCTTGCCGGGTACTATAGAAAACTTTGTGAAAGGTTTCCCTAAAGGTAGTGGCTCCATTGACACAGTTGATCGGGGCAAGTGATAGGTTTGAATGGGACGAGGGATGTAGATGCTCTTCCCAATAGTTAAGAGATCAGTTGACTACCACTTCTGCTCTGGCTACATGGGACAGTGACGAGTTTTATGGGATCTACACCGTTACAGTAAGACAAAAGCTTGGATGTGTGTTCATGCGGCATGGACGAGTGGTGACTTATGGATTGCAACAGTAAAAGCCTTATCAGTAGGACTTCCCAACTCATGATTTAGAGCTCGCCGTAATAATTTACGCTTCAGGGGATCTGGAAAAGCCATTTGCTGGAGTGATATTTTTGGTATTCTCGAACCATAGGGGCTCAAGGTATTTGTTCACTCAGAGAACTTCGAATTGAGGCAACAATGGTAGGTGAAGTGCATGGAGGACCAAGATATCTTGCTGTAGTATCATCCGGGCAGGGCCATCATGGTTGCAGATGCGCTCAGTAGGTCTTAGGAGATTTGCGTATATCTGGCACTAAAGGACTGGTGAGAGATGTTACCATGAGCGAGAATGGGCTGCAGTACTATGAAGACTTTGATTCAGCGTCGGCGTGTTTCAGGGATTCGATTTCAGCACTTGTTCAGACGGTAAGGCAAAATTAGTGGTGAGACCAATATCTTCAAGGAGTGTGGACGCGAATGCAGATCGGGGAGCAGATTGAAGATCAAAGGTATTCCTACCAGTGGACTGTTGTGTCTCAGGGAATGTCTGGCAGTGTCAACAATCGAGGGAGTGATGAAAGCCTTGATGAGTGAAGCTTGCAAGTTTCAGTTCACCATTCATCCAGGGAGCATGAAGATGCATCGCATTTTTCATGGACGGTATAGGTGGAAAAGCATGAAGGGAGATACTCAAGCGTACATAGCCAAGTGCATGATTTGTCTACAGGTGGCGGCCAAGCATCAGGAGCCCGTTGGTCAGCTTTAGAATGAAAGCATGTCATGGCGGATTTCTTCTCTGGGTTGCCAAGGACGAAGCAAGGATGTGATGCGATTTGGGTCATTGTTGGCAGGTCGACAAAATCGATGCATTTTGTCCTCACTAGGTCCAAGTGTTTGCAACAAGTTCTTGGAAGAGCTTTCAGGAAGCTTTGGGCACAGACTTGGATTTCGACGTGACTTTTCATTCTCAAACCGATAGGCAGTTTGTTCGAAGGATCCAGATTTTTTTAGAGGCACATTGCATGTACGTGTATTGGATTTTGGCAAGAATTGGAAACGACATTTACATCTGGCTGAGTTGGGTACAATAGTAACTGTCAAGTAAGCATCATGATAGCATCATTCAAAGTACTATGTGGATAGCCATGTCGATCATTGGTTATTCAAGTAGGACCAAAAGACGAGATCATTATTGGACCCAGAGAGACCTACGAGAACAACAAAAAGGGCTACTTTGTTACATAATTGGTTGAGAGCAGCTCAAGGTAGACAAAAGAGTTATGCGAATAGGAGGCATTAACCTTTAGAATTCGAGGTAGGGGATTCTGTTCTCTTAAAGGTTTCACCGTGTAAGTGAGTTTGTCTCAATTTGTAATGCATAGATTCAGGAAGACATGACCTATTAAGAGATGCTGGCTTAGATTCCCGATCAAAAAGTGACAGATTGAAGGCGCTGTCAGATTCCATTATTGAATGTGGTGTGGTAGCACCACGGGGTTTATGAGACAACCTGAAAATCAAGGTTGATCATATGGGAGTCATATCCGCATTTATTTTGCACTTAAGATGGTTTCTGAATTTTAAGGATAAAATTTCTTTTAGGGTGGAGAGTTGTAACACCCTGAAAATTAATTAAGTGATATTAGTACGTAAAATGGTCAAACTAGCATGCCATGATGTATTTTTAAACTTCATTTGGCTATTTTGTGGTATTTCTAAATTAATGTTAGTTTTCATTATCTTGACGATTCTTTTTTAATTACTCTTAATTATTTTTGTTTGTTATTTTGAATTTTGGAAATATAACAATTTGTCAAATACACTCTTTTTTTCAAAACTGTGGGTGGCATATGGTTTCCACATGGTGATACCACCTACTTTTTGTCTCTATTTATTCCCTCTCTCTCTTCCTCTCTCCCTCACTCACTCATGCTCTCTCTCACTCTCTCTCATTCTCTCCCTTTCTCTCTCTCATTTTCTTAAATTTTGAATCAAAAATCAAGCCAAGCTTCAGGTTTTAGTGGATTCAAGGCTCGAGAATGTGATTTAACAACCATAAACACGATTCAAGGATTTAATCAAGGTTAGTTTTTTAAATTTCAAAACTCTTTCAATTTTTCAATTTTCTATGTATTTTGAAATCTAAGATCGTTTAAGCTTAAAAAACCTTTAATATGAGTTAGAGAAACTTAGAATAGCAAGAGTCTAAGATTAGTTTGAAGAAAAACAGATTTGAATCAAGATTTTTCATTTTTCCTCTATTTTCCTATTTTTGGATTTTGTTTTATTTTTTGATGTAAATCATGTTTAAATTAGTTTAAGAGTGTCCTACTATGTTTTTCTACCTTGTATGAGTGTTTTGCATGCCTGAGATTTGAGAAAACAGGTTGAAATTGAGAATTGATCTTAGGGGGCCGACACTTGGGTTCTGGAAAATTTCAGGATTTCCTAGTTAAGCAGGCCTGATTCATGAGTTCGACAGGCTAGATTCATACGATCGGCAGGCCAAACCTGAAAAAGTTTGGCTGACTGGACCTAGCTTGCCGGTAGGCCGAACCAAGGAGACCGACAGGCCAACTAGGCATAGTGAAAATTTGTCATTTTTTGCCCGTTTTTGCTGTTTTAAACCCCGATTAAGAATTTAAACTTTATACTATAATTTTGCAAACTAAATGGCACACTAGGAGTCCATGAGGTAGCTTAGTAATGTAAAATATCCTAAGCTAGAAATTGATGAGCTTAGTTTATGTTTAAGGTTGTTCGAGGTTCCGCAGAGTCAACGTGTAACGGACCGGGATTGTGGTGTGGGACATTGGTACGAGTATCGAGGTACGACTTCTATCCCTTTCCTTGGTAGCCAAGTTTTCAATGATTTTGGGCCTTAAAGGATTTTATTTTAAAATGTTTTCAATAAATGATAAAATGTTTTGAATGTAGAAGGAGGCTTTTGGCCACAACATGATTTCTTTCAAAATGATATTTTACTAAATGATCTCCTTCAAAGTGATTTCTTTTAAAATAAATTTCAAGGAACGGTTTAGAAAATCTTCTTAGTAGTTTTCATTATTTCCCAAAGAATGAATGCTCATAATGAATCAAATAATGAATGTAACTAAGAATACTCGGTAACATGGGATTTAAGTAATAATAAATACACATAAGGGCATGATGCCATAATCAGAGATCGGGTCGTGTAGCGTACGACCTTAGGGGCAGGTCCCGAAACCCAGCTGGGCCACTGCGGTGGTGATGTATATACATATGGTTTGCCCAGAAGTGATAAAAAGGTACTTTCTAGATGAATTGTTTTTTATAAGACTTATTTAAATAAATTCATTTATTTTTTATTTAACTCTATTCTTCCAATAATTTCTTTAAAAGGTAAATTTCATGTATAAATTGTTTATCTATTTTAAAACATAGTCCTACTGAGCCTTTCACTCACTTTTTACTTGTTTTTAAACCTTTCCCCACTAGGTGGAATCTAACTTAGGACCGGCGGAGAGTCCACTGCTCGGACCAGCGAGCAAGAGAGGATCTTAAGTAGGTTAGTAGCTGTAATAAATCAAGCCATGTATTATTTAGATTTTATTTTTCATATTGGACTGTGACTGTAATAATTTATTGTCGATACTATGTGTGTGCACTAGTTGTGGGCCAGTGGGACCCAACTCGCATTTCTTATACTTTCTTTGTTTATAATTTTATTATTTTCTATTATTTATTTCTTTATTCCCATATATTAAATGATTAAAATTATTTGTTCAAAAAGGGTTTTAAATTATCACATCTTCATAATTGATTTTAATTTCTTAAACTTATGTTTTAATAAAATTTCTACTCAATTAAACTTGCACGTCACCTCCCTTACTCTAGGGCATGATATGTATCTATTATTTCAACTGCAGATTTTGGAATGGTTTGTCACTGCTACCTTTTTTTTGTTGAATCTTATATTTGCACTTTTTATAACATAAAAATAGCATATAGAAATCCGCTCTCATTTTGCTTTAAATCTCGTATTCCTTTATCTTAACATGAAGATAACATATAAAAATCCTCTTCACACAGTTTCAGCAACTTCTTTTCGTTGTTGAAAGAAACTCAGACACAATCTCGCATCTTAATTGATGTGACATCAGAATTAGGTGATATTGGCAATTGCCTTCTTTCATCTTGGATGCAGAAGACAAGTTGGGGAACAATGTTAAACAATCTCTGTTCCAGCCAAAGGGTTTATTTTTCTGCTTATTTATTTTAGAACACAACATTTATCATGCCTCTTTTATTGCTGATCATGATATTTCAATGGTTTTCCATTGAATTTGTCACCACTAATAGGAAGTACAAAATGTAGTAGTTTGTTTCTGATCCTTCCATTACCTTCCTTTTCTTAAATATGTTTTATTTTTGTTATATCCTGATTGATCTCTAATAATGAAATATGTGCATAACTAATATCCAAGTCTTAACTTTTAAAATTTTTCTTATGCAGGTGGCGTTTGTAGCAATTGGAGCAACTATGGTTGGCAGCATCACCTTCTTAAAGGAGAAAGGCGACCATGTAAAGAAGGGAGAACAGGTTAAAACATGTATTTCATTTATCGTTAGCTATTTTTGTACTTATTCAATTTTTTTTTTTAAATTTCTGTATGTACTATCTTGGCTAACAATCATTGTATGGCTTTTCATTTTGGATATTTCTCTTTTGGCGGAAGCACTGTAATTTGTGTTTTCGAAAAGGTTAGTACCCAAGTATAAGCTGCTGAATGTAGGTAACCGATCATGATCCAAGTTATTTTCCCTCTTGTTATATATTGAAAAGTAAAATGCACTTCATTGCGGGAGTTTAATCTGAAAAGGATATCCTGAAAATATATATATATACACACACACAAACATATACAAACATATTCACCGACAATGTTTTTAAAATCTCGACAAAGCAGTGAAATAGCACACGCACTTTTAGAGGATTGACCAGTGAAATGATATTTTCTGAGCTGATGCTTCGAAAATAGGATCTTATTTCATACATAATTTTAGTATGCTTGTAGAGGGGGGGGGGGGGGGGGGAAATGATAAGTGCGGAAAAGGATAGCCATCATGTTAATAATGTACCTCAAAAGGAATTGTACTTGAGCACTGACTTTATTCACCAATTCCTGTAGCGGCTGTATAGAAATTTGTCTTGTATGAGGCCAAACCTGTTTCACACTTAATTCTTTTGTGCAATTTCACACTTGTTTCTGGTTCTTCACCTGTTAACATAAGTCAAACTTCAAGTGGGCAATGTTGTAGTTTGGCTTTTCATGCAGGATGCAATTAATATTGATGAGGACCTCCTTGCAAATAGTGCTAGGTCACTGGAGACCTTGGTTTCCGTTGGGATGAAGTTGGGTGTAGCAAGGAAAGCGTCCAACGTTTTATTGCCAAACTTGGAAATCTGTTCCATGCAGAAATATTAGTGTGCTTTACGTTTGTTAAGTTAGAATTATCGTCGATAATTAGTTCCATATTAGTCTAGATTCGGCCTGGCTTATTACACCGAATTACAATATCGTATATGATAGATAATAAAGTGTAAATTCTGGTCTGGGGACACTCTGGATCAAGTAAGACTGAATCCCGAACCCATGCACTATCGCTCTTTTTTTTTTTTAATTATTATGTAAGGCTCATATTGACTGCTTATAGTAATTAATAATTAACTCCACTCTTCATCTTCTATTTCAATTGTTTTCTTGTTTATTGTTTGCTGAAATTTTTTTTTTTCCTTCATTACATTGCTTGCCTTCAGATTTGAGGCTTTGAGCTTAGGATCTCTCCTAGTACTTTGATCATCATCATTATTTTTATTTTTTTCATTATTATTTCAAAGTGTTTCGTAGTTAATTTGGATGTATAAAAGATTGTCGTTTAAGTTTTTGCTTAGAAAATGATCGTCTTATTAAATTAGAAAAATAATGCTTTTAAAAAGGGCAAGTTAATGATCCATAACTGACAATAATTTGGCGGTCTATCAGTGGTTGTATGATTTACCGATCAATGATAGCTCATAGCAAAATCAATTATTAACTGCAATAAAAATTAACATTTTTATGCAACATTGTAACACCTAAGATTTAATTAAGCATAATTAGTGTATAAATGGTGAATTAGTATACTTTGATGAAACTTGAACTTAATTTAATTATTTTGTGGCTTTTTAAATTTATCTTACTTTTAATTACTTTTATTTGTTATTTTGAATTTTGAAACAAAACAATTTGTCAAATTTCAAATAAGTCCCTCTTTGCTTAAAAAAAAAAAATTTGAACCACTTGAGATCTGTTTGTTAAAATCAGGGACAACACATAGTTTTATCCAAACCCACTGCCCCTCCTTTCTCTATTTATTTCTTTCCCTTCCTCTCTTTCCCTCACTCTCTTAGCTCACTTCCTCTCTCTCTTTTTCCTTTCTCTTGTTGCCTCTCTCTTTCTCTCTTCCCTCTCAAATTTGTTCCAAAAATTTTGAGTTCAAGCCTTAATCTTCGGCTAGATTGGGAGCTTATGAGTATGATTGAGCTTCCACAAACTTCATTCAAAGCTCAAATTCGAAGTTAGTTTACTTATTTTCAAAATTTCAAAACTTTCCCCAAATTTCTTAATTTTCTTGGAAATTCAAAATCTGAGTTTCTTGAGCTTAGGAAACCTTAAATCTAAGTTTATAGAACTTAAATTATCATGAACCTATGCCCGATTGGATGAAATTTATCTAAATCAAGATTTTCCTTTTTCCTCATTTTCAGAATTATTGAAAATTTCTATATAAAACTTGTTAAAAAGTGTTTAAATGTGTTTCAATGCATTTTTCTTTCATTTATGAATATTATACATGCTCTAGGAATTGAAAAATAGGTTTAGAATGGCATTCTAAGCTCGAGGAGGCTGAAACTTGAAGTCTTAGACCTCCCAGATTTTTCCTATTTGGCATGCCAATCATGAGCATCAACAGGCCGGACTCATAAGTTCGGCATGCCAGGTTCATATTATTGGCAGGCCAAACCTGAGGCAGTTCGGTAAGCAGGTGCTGTACAACCGGTAGGTTAAACTATATAGTTCGGTAGACCGGGCAAGGAAGTTCAGCAAGCTAACTGGACTTTATGAAATTTTGCTATTTTTCAACCGTTTTCACCATTTAAAACCTAGATAAAGACTTTACCCTTATGATAAAATTTTGTCAACTTTAAAGGCATACTAAGACACCATAAGGTAGCATAGTCATGTAGAATACTTTAAGGTAGATATTGATAAACTTGTTTCACCTTTAAGGCTGTTCATGGTTCCATAGAGCTAACGTATAGCAGGTTGGGACTGCGGTGTTGAGTCACTGTGCACGATATTGAGGTAGGACTCTATACCTATTTCTTGGTAGCCATGTTTAAAAAACAAAAAGGATTTTGGCCACAAAATGATTTCTTTCAAAATGTTTTTAAGAAATGATTGAAAAGAATTTCTCTGTTTTTCTTCATAACTATTGGATAATGAATGATCATAATGAACCGAATAATGAATGTAAATGAGAATACTCAGTAAGATGAGACCTAAATAATAACATAGTACCAGCTGTGTCATAAGTACCATTCGGAATGATGTAATAGGGCATGATGCCTTATCCAAAGATCGGGTCATGTAGAGAGTGACCTTGGAGGTAAATCCTGAAACCCAGCTAGGTCACTACGGTGGTGATATTAATGGTTTGCCTAAGATAACAATAATGAATTTATTTCCGAATTAATGATAAATCTAAATTGGTAAGAATGAATCTTATTTATTTATTTTGTTTTATAATTTATGTAATAACGTTAAATTTTGATATTCAAATTATTGTTTTCAAAGTTTAGTCCTACTGAGCTTTTCGCTCACATTTTATTTGTTTTAAAACTTCCCCCCTTTAGGTGGACTTTAGCTTAGGACTGATTGGGAGGCTACAGGGCGAACTCGTGAGTTGTATGGATTTTATCTAAGTTATTTACTTATCTAAATCAAGGCATGTAATATTTAAATCTTTATTTCTTGCATTTGAATATGGTTGTAATTTATTATTTGTCGATACTATGTGTGTGCATAAATGTGGGTCCAGTGGGGCCCGACTCATATTTACTTGTATTTATTTGTCTTATTTATTTTATTCCATTTTGCTTTAACTTAAAAGTAATTGCTTTAAAAGGTTTTAAATTGTCACATTTTCAATTGACTCAAATTTTTATTTAATCGGTAATTTTCAATAAAATTTGGTTTAATTATCTTAAATAATCCACCATGTCACCACCCGGATTTGGGGTCGTGACAAACATAAACTTAGGACTTCATCTCCTTCCTTCTTCTCTCACTCTACAACCTATCGCTCCCTCATCTCTCAATCTTTTCCTCCTCTCCGTAATAAGAAGATATCCAAATGTCAAAACTAGGCTAACCCCGTCCCCCTTATATATATATGCTGTTGCCAATAGTCCTATTTAGCCAAAACTCAATGCACAATTCGGCATTGGCGCAATATACTCCCAACCGACATCACCGCTTACCCATGATTTGAGCCTGTGCTTCATCGGCAGCATCCCTCTTGAGCAAAATGACCGTTTAACTTTTATTTTTTGAACAAAGATATTTATTCATTGGAAAGATAAAGGAAGACGAAGTTGACCTATTGTCATCGTCAAATGCCCTTACCCTTGACTCTTGTTGTAGACGTGGGTATCTTTGTGAAAGACTTTGGAAATCAAAAACATGATTATTTTAATTGGATGACTCAGTATGATGGGATCATGTTGTAAGCGCTAAGATATTTAAATTTAAAATAGGATGTAATTAAAAAACTTCATGTAGAAGCAAGCTCGGTCATTGGCTAGACAATTCTAATCCTACATGTTTGTTTGGACTTGAAGCTCGAAAATGTCTCACCTCACAAGCTGAGAAGATTGGCCTTAGCATCTGCTGCTGGTGCTTTAGATTCCTCAGTTGAAGTTCCAGTCTCTTTCTTTCCTCTATTTTTCTAGATGTTGGTTGCTATGTTGTTCTTTTGTTAGTTGTTGATTATGGCTCCTTGTTTGCTGTTGGTTTTCTGTTGTGGGATGCTGGTTGTTATTATTTCCTTTGTTGGTTCTGTTTGTGTTGCACCTCTTACTCATCAAAAAGAAAACAGCTTCTCCAAGAACGATAGAAGGCTTTTCTTAGAAGAAATCTTCTTCTAGAAGGAGTAAAAAGCTTCTCCTAGAAGAGGAAACAATTCTATTATTATAAGCAGATGCTTAAGGAGAGCAAATAATTAAAGCATTCATAAGAGAACTCTCCTACTCAATTTTAGAGGGAAAGCCTATAGAGAAGTGATTACCTTAGTCATCCTTGCTCTCTCACGTGTTGTTAACATTGTTGTGTCCTAAACTTGTAAGTGTGTAATTCATTCCTAGAGCCTTGGCACCCACACATCCGTTCATATAATTCCAAGACTAGCCATTGAAGAGTTATAGAGTCAAAGAAGAAAAATTTTCCAAGTGATCAAGTTATTGACAGAATCAAAACACGATAAAATTCTTATTCTTGTTGTTTTATATATTAATTGATATAGCTATTGAGTATGGCTAAAAGTTCTATGAAAATTTTTGTTATACACAATTCTACAATTTCCTTTATCCTTACTGACTTTGGTTTTCGAAATTAACAATTGTCATTGGAGCCGGCTAAAGTCTTTATTAGTTAATTTCTGATAATCAGATAATCGATTAATATATAAACTTTTTTGAGTGGGCACTATGCATATGATGTATGTTTCCATGTAGATGTTTACATTTTGTCCATGTGATGAATGTATGGATAACGGGTTTGATCGTTAGTTATTAGTTTCTCAGATCTCATTATTCCTATTTTAGTTAGTGAGATCAATTTGTAATTACTTAGGAATTCCATGTAAATTATTTCTATTATTATCGAAATTAAATGGAAACCCAAAGAATAAAGATGATGTTGAAATGTTGCGAACACAATCGTGGCAAGACCAAAACAAAAAGGAACATTGCACAACGGTTGCAATTTTTGTAGCCTAGTCTATATGCCACTGGGCAGTTGGCCTATATGTAAAGTTATCCCTAAGGTTTACTGTAAGCAGCCAATGGGGTTATAGGATGTCCATAGCCCCATATGCTTAAAGGGTTATGATACTGACCCTTCGACAAATCCTCTAAGACCCAAAAACGATCTTGATCAAGCTTGAAGATGTTGAAGATTAAATAAATTAAGAATTTATTTAATTTATTCAATTGAGTTGTAATTTAAATATTTGAGGAACCCATTCAAATCCTGTTTCCATTGCCAATCACAAAATATCTTATGATAATGTTTATAATATGTCTATATATTTTTTAGCCGTTGGGTAATTTTTTGTATAAATCTAGTGGCTAAAAAATGAATATTGTTATGTTTTCAAGAGTGTGTTTGGAAGAATGGTTTGAACTCTACAGTTTTAACTCTTAAACAATGTAAAACTCTAATGCATTTTGTTTTGTTTGTAAGATTACAAATTTAGTTATAAACACAAAACTAAACATTAATTTTCACAAAAATTAAGTAGACTTTTCTCATCTACCATAACATTTTTTAGTTGCATGTCTCCTTTCTTGTGGTGAGGCTAGGGTTTTGTGCCAGGCTTCGGTGTTGTCACTAAATGGTTGTCGAATTCTTACTCAAGACATCAAAATTTACTCTGAAATATACTTCTGCATAACACCCCCCCCCCCCCATTTTTTTTTTTTGTATAATTGGCAAAACGTATTCCTTAACTTTTTTTTTTAAGAAACAAAAGAATCCCCTAGAATGCAATGCAAGTAATAGAGGTTATACTCATAAAGATGTAATTAAATTATTAATTGAATCTTGACCAAAATAATGTTTGTTTAATGTTGAAGATACAAAATATTTTCAATATTTATTAATTGAGAGTGTTTCCATTTGATTTACAAATGGTGTGACACCTACAATAGTACATTATTTGTAATTGAATTATTGTTGGCTAAAACAACAAACATTTTTTTATGCATTTATCATGTGCATTCATGCATCATATTTAATGCGCCTAAAATTCATATATATTTGCTTATGATATTCATGCACAAAACTAAATATTTATTTATTTCTTTCTCAACAACATGTTTGATCCGATCATCAACCAACTTCCACTTTGAACAACAAATTGCCAAAAGTTGTGCCAAGTGGAAAAATAATGTAAACCTAAAGCTCATGAAGGATGACTACAAGTTTGTCCTTCAAGAGGAATGTCCTCAAGTCGCTATAGCCAATGCAAGAGGAGCTAGCCAAGAGGCACATTTTTGTTGACCAACAAGCCATACGCTATATGCTAGTTGTATGAATTACTTCGGAAGAGGCATGAGAATATGGTGACTGCTTATAAGATAATGTAGTCACTGTTACTTAGCGCCCTAAGGACTACGCAATGTTATTGTTTTAAGACATTTGATCTATTAAGTATTATCTATGTTATATGTCAAATGTGACCTCTTTATATTCATTTATGTTGCATGTATGTAAGCAAAATAAAGTCTAATACTATCGATTTAAACTTTTAAGAGCATGCATATGATGAAAAGATTATGCAAAAGACATGAATCTTAAGGTAATGGTTTAAACATAAAAGGACTACACTATAGGGAATAGAGTTGGGCACTTTATTTATTTATGATGTTTACATCCCTAATGGGAGATCACTTGTCTTTGTCATCAAAGTAGGACTCCGCGAGTAGAGACATTAGTATTTTGTCATTAGCGATGATATATTGGATTAAGACTAAAAATGAATAGATCTAGTTGATAATTCAGTTTTAATAAATCAATTCACTTTAGACAATCATATGTGTTGCATCTTAAGAAATGAATTAATGAGTTCGTATTCTTAACTTGTGTCTTTTGATATACCAATGGGTGATATCCTGAATTAAATGAAGGTACCCATATCAACACGTTAGAGATATGACTCTTGATTCACATAGATTCATTATTCATAGATAGGGAATCCATAGCTCTTTTTTAGAGTTAATGATATTCTATAGGCATTATCCTGGAATTAGAAAACTGGAACGCTCAGCCATTTGGATACATATGTGTAACCGAATGATATATAATTTGTATTTGTTATAAATAATAAATATTCCAATAGTTAGATAATGGAAAATAAGACAAATACAATCGAGAAAGTAAAATAGATTTGATCCTTATGATTATGGATATATCCTATAGAGATGTTATACATCATGATATGTCATGGACAAATGACTTATTAGAGTTTTATAATTTATATATAGTTGAAGAGTGCAACTTTAAGCTTTTAGTAGAATAACTTTTGAGTTGATCATTATAAAATGTACATGTAGGGAACATGTTATTTTATAATTGTAGGAGTTTGATCTATATATGTCCATCGAGTTCCCTTTGCTAGCTCACATATTTTCTTGTAATGATACAATGTGTTTTTCCTATAAATTGAAAACTTATGTTAACTTTAAGATAGGCTAAAATTCAGTTGATTGGATTTTAATAATTCATGTTAGTTTATTGATTGAATTCATTTTGTAAATTAATTCAAAGTAAACATGTTAAATTATTTGTATAATTTTATTTGACATCGAATTATTTGTATATGACTGTTTTAATCAAATAACTTTTGTGTTGGGATATATATATTAAAATGAGGCTTTATGAAATATTCCTAAGTGAAACAAAATAGGCAATTATCTAATTGGGTCAAAACCAGACAAATACTGAATCGGGTGTGTCATTTGAAGCATAGAAAGACCAACACCAGGTCAGCCTCGACCAGGCTGTCATGTTAGTAATCTATGGCTAACACGTTTAGTTGCACGATTTTGATCCATAGTTGAGTTTTGAAGCCCAATATAATAAGAATGAGCACCCTACCAACCTCTATATATAGGAAACGTGTTCCTATTGTTAATTAGATCACTTGAGAAATTTAGAGAGTGTATTCTAGTGAGAGGAGCTTTGAAACTCCTATAGAATTATTGTTCAACATTAAGAACCTTAATTTATGAGTTTTTTTTTTGGTGGTTAAAAGGATACATGACTAAGAGAAAGGCTAAATAACATGTGCCCACTCACATTCCGATCATGGAAAAAATGATAGCAAAGAAGTCTACTTGGTTGAGGCTATTCTGGTTGTGATTCTCTTGTACCAGTTTTGTAGAATGTGTTCAGTTAGAAGTGAGGTTTCTAATCTACAAAAGATACGATGATCTTTGATTGATTTATTTTACATAACATGTCTAATTTTTTTTATGAATTTTTTTTAAAAAAATTATTTTAAAATTCTACTACATACTCATTTTCTAACAATCATTGGATGGCATGTTTGGGTAGGCAAACGAAAAGGCTAATTTTGGTGCCCTTAACAACAAGATTAAGTTTGATGCCTCTTTTCATGCCCATGTGCTTATTATGATAGATCACTTGTTGGGCTTGGTGCCCTAAAAGCTGTGACATTGTACATATTGTTAATAAATAAATAAAATGACATTTATTATTATTTTGGTTGATTATATGTATTATGAATACATTTATAAACATCAAGAAAATTCCATGATTATTTATGTGACTATAAATTTACCATATAAGTGTTATTTGCTTAGGGATAAAATTTATAGATAATAATCTAAATAGTCCGTAATAATTAATTAAAGTTTGAGATCTTTAATTAAAAATTACAAGTACGGTCCAATCTCATCTAAAATGAAGTAGTTATTATCTAGACTATTAATGTAGAGACATTGGATTGGAGGTACTTTATATAATGAGATTATATAGGACTAGACCAGATAAATTGTGAATCTTTAATAATCATCCGTTACAAATAGAGTATTCAAATTTATCACTATGATGATCATATATTTGACAGTCTTAATCCTGAGTATTTATTAGACTCCTATTTATTACATTATGTTTTTTGACTTGCATGGTAAGATTTGTCTAAGCACAGATTATAACTTAGCATCTTGGAAACATAAAGTAATAAATGGCTGGGAATAATATTATACAGATATGGAATCCATTCCTTCCCTATGGAAGTTAGAAAAATAGTTCTCTTGAGTGATAATTCAAGGTTTGAACAGTAGAGCGCTCGTTCATAATAAGATTATGAATTAATTGTTTATTAGAGAATTATTGGAACTCAAGGATAAAGATGTAATAAGAGAGGTGAACGGAAATTGAACCTAGCTCTTATTATGAACTATTTATGGATGACTGACTTATATGTAATGATTATATCAATGGACTACTCGTTAATTTTCTTTGAGTAATTTCACTATAATCTCAAGAGTTCAGTTTCAGGTTTTTAGTGGAGTAACACTGAAACTAATAAATTTGGCACATTAATTAAAGAGTTTGATTAAATGCCAAATTTATTGGAGCTTGGGTTATAGGTCTATAGGTCCCCAATACCACCTCTGTAACACTATATTGGATTTTTGCATAGAATGAATTATACATGTTTAATTCAGAATTTTTGAATTCTGAATTAAGTTTTTCACACTTGAATTATTAACGTGACACAGAAAAATGTTCTCTGTGACACATAATGTAATGTGATAAATGTTATCACATTTAACTGAGCATTAGTTAATTAATTGATTATTGTTAAAATCTATTCTTAAATAAATGTGATTTATTTTTGAGTTGAGATTTATATATATATATGGTTTTGAACCAAATCTTCTTATATATATATATATATAAGATTTTATAATATATTAATATATATATATATTAATATAATATTATAAAAAAAAAGGTGCAGGAAGGAAACGTGAAACACTTTCACGTTTCACTTATTATATATATATAATGTGTAAACCGAATTACATGTTGTGATTCGGTCAAAATCAAAAAAAAAAAAAGGGAAAAGTTTACTTTATGTAAACTTTACTTTTTATATATTTATATATATATATATATATATATATATTATACGGATCAAAGGATTCGGGAAACAAAGAAAGAAGAAAAAGGAAAGGAAAAGAAAGGGGAAAGTAAAATTACTAATGGCTTAGTTATAAAAAGGGAGAGATAACAGTTATCTCAGTAATTTTTATTCACATAATTTTTAGAGAGAAAAACTGAGAGTTCTTCTCTAAAGAAAAAAAAAAGTCTGCTATCTCATGTGTTGAATACATAGCAGATTCAGAAAAGTGTGAGAAAAATTCATTCTTGCAGTTTGACGCCCACTCGTCTTTCCATTGGTGTGGAGGCCTAGTTTGGAAGATCGTGGTGTCAAAGAGGAAAGCTAGGATACCCTGATAGTCTTCAAAAGGTTGGTAAAAAATTCCTAAAGCTTTCTATAATTAAAATTATATATCTATTCTCGATGAACAAAGTTTTCAGAAAATTTTTGTTTGTCAACGATCCGTTCCTTCCGCTGCGTTTCATGTTTTAATTCCAACAAATGGTATCAGAGCGGGTTATAGTATATATAATTTTAATTAAACATGATTTTGTTTTGATGATATTATGTTTTTGATGTATGTTTGTGGGCACTTTGCATCTTTGTTAATTTTTATTCATGTGATGAATGGTTGTTTAATGAAAGGATTTTTGGTCGTTAATTTTATGGTCCTTTTGGATTAATAATTTTATTTTCAGTTTGATTAGATCAATCTGTGTAAACCCATAAAGGGGTATAGGATTTTTGTAATTTATTATTATTATTATTATTTTCTCTTCTCTCCTCTCATTCACTTGCAACATGTGGAGCGATAAAGAAAAAGATGTCCATTGGATTTTTTTGGCCCAGTTGAGAACTTTGGGCCTATCAAATTTCAAAGGTAGTCCAGTAAATTGTTGCACAATAAACCACTTGATGAAGACTACATAATTGGAGTAGGGAATTATGTATAAATTACAAGAAGACCCCTATAATTTAATTTTTTATATTTTTATTTTTTGGGTTGTAATTTTAATTATCCAAAAGGACCCGGTCAAAAATTCATTGTTTATTTTCATTTTTATTTTCATGTGATGATTGTGATAACATGTTCATGCATGATAACATGTCATCTAGGAAAGTGCCCACTTATAGTTATTGTAACATGACATGCATACGCTTAGCATATTATTTTTATAAAGGAGTTTGTAAAGTGATTTAATATGTGTTAGCATTAATTTAATAAGATTAAATTAATTGGGTTGGTTTTATAGAATCTTAATTTATTAATCAACCAAATAATGTGAATTTAGTTTTAATAGTTAAGACTTGGTAAAATTCACATTAATTCTAAGTTATCTAATTTTAAATTGTTTAATATTCGGTAACTTAGACAATTCATAATAAACTTAGATTTTTTGAAAATCTGGTAATTCATTTAAGTGTAAATAGAATGAGATTCTATTAACACATAATATAATCTAGTAATTAAAAATTGTTTTTATCTACTAGAATTATGAAACATATGATGTTTTATAAGATAAAACACATCTTTTAAAATAATGAGTGGGAGAAGGTAATATGACAATATAACCTGCGGTCTCCACTATTAGTACAACACCGTGAGATTTAGGTGGCGCCTCGCGACGCGTTGATTTCGTCCTCCCTACGGAGGGTGTCCATTTAAATCAATATCAAGGTTGGCTTCCTTGAGATAGGATTTTATAATGTATTTCAAAATTGACCTACCCTACGGCGGCAATTTTTGAGTTAAGTTGTTAAAATCCAAAATAGTGGGTTACACTCATAAAGACATAATTAAATTGTTAATTATATCTTGACCAAAATAAACAGTTATTAATAAATATAGAAAATATGAGATATTTTGAATATATTTATTAATTGAGAATGTCTCAATTCAGTTCATAAATAATTTTACCTACCCTACGACGACACTTTATTTATTAAAATTGAATAATCGTGGAATTAGTAAAATATTTTTTGTGTTTTTCATATGCATCATGCATCACGTTTACTATTCCAAAACATATATTTATGATGTTTATGCAACCATTTTAATTTATGCTATTTTATTTATTTATTACAGCAACAATGTCTAATCCAATCATCGCAATTCTCTCAAATGAAAAATTAACTAGAGATAATTTTGTCAAGTGTAAGAGTAACATGAACATTGTACTAATTTGCAAAAGTTACAAGTTTGTCCTGACGGAGGAATGTCCTCCAGAGCCTGCTACAAATGCTCCTCGTAATGTACGGGAAGCATATGATCGTTGGATCGAGGCGAATAATAAGGCCCGCTGTTTTCTTTTGGCTGGGATGTCTGACGTGCTTAGGATGAAGCACGAAAGCATGGAGACCGCTTATGAGATAATGCAGTCTCTGCAAGACATGTTTGGTAAACCTTCTGAAAAGGCACGCCACGAAGCCGTTAAGGCAGTAATGAATGCAAAAATGAAGGCAGGGATTAAAGTCAGAGAACATGTGCTCAACATGGTTAACTATCTCCATGAGGCCGAAGTCAACGGGGCTATGATAGATGAAGCCACATAGGTGGGGATGATTTTGGAAACCCTCTCACTTCAGTTCAAAAGCAACTATTTCATGAACAAGCTGAAATATAACATGACTGAGTTGCTTAATGAGCTTCAAACCTTCGAGTCTATTTCGAAAGAAAAGACTAAAGAAGCTGAGGCAAATGTTGCAGAAGCTCAACCCTCCTCTTCTGCCCAAAAGAATAAGAAGAGGAAGGGGACTGAAGGAAGTGGTAAGTCTAAGAATGGAGGGCAACCTAAGAAGAACAAAAGCAACAACAACAAAAAGAGCTCCAAACAAAAGAAGCCTAAAGGAAAATGTTTCCACTGTGGCATAGTTGGGCACTGGAAGAGAAACTATAGGAAGTATCTTCAGGAGCTCAAAGAAAAGAAGAACAACGGTAAATCAAATTTACTCGTTTTAGAAGCATGTTTAGTTGAAGATGATACTTCACCTTGGATAATTGATTTAGGGGCAACTAACCATGTTTGTTCTTCTTTGCAAATGCTTAGTTCTTCAAGGGAGCTTGCCGACGGGGAACAAACGATGAGAGTGGGAACGAGAGAGGTTGTTTCGGCAAGAGCAGTGGGAGTTGTTAAACTTTATTTTAGAAATAAGTTTTTAATTTTAGACAATGTTTATTACATTCCTTGTTTTCGTAGAAATTTGATTTCTGTTTCCAGGTTGTTTGAACAAATGTTTAATGTTTCTTTTAATAATAATTATGTTAATATTTCTAGAAATGGTTTGGATATTTGTTCTGCGCATCTGGAAAATGGGCTTTACACCTTAAGGCCCAACGAAAAAGCACTGCTCAATACCGAAATGTTCAAAGTTGAACAACCTAAACCCAAGAAGCAAAAGATTTCTTCTAATAATGAAACATACCTATGGCACCTTAGATTAGGTCACGTCAACCTTGACAGAATTAATAGACTGGTAAAGGAAGGTCCTTTAAAGAGCTAAAAGTTAATTTTCTACCAATTTGTGAATCTTGTCTTGAAGGTAAAATGACTAAGAGGCCTTTCTCTGCAAAAGACGAAAGGGCCAAGGAACCACTTGAGCTAATACATTCAGACGTCTATGGTCCAATGAATGTACAAGCCCGTGGTGGTTACGAATATTTCATCACATTTATTGACGATTATTCAAGGTATGGTTACATATACCTAATGCAAAGGAAATCTGAAACTTTTGGAAAGTTCAAAGAATTCCAAGCGGAAGCTGAAAAGCAATTAGGAAAGACGGTGAAGAGTCTTCAATCTGATCGAGGAGGAGAATACCTTGATACTGAATTCAAGGATTATATGATAGAACATGGTATTCTATCACAACTCACCGCACCTGGAACACCACAACAAAATGTGTGGCAGAGAGAAGAAATAGAACGTTGCTTGATATGGTAAGATCCATGCTTAGCTACTCATCATTACCCACTTCATTTTGGGGATATGCACTACAAACTGTAGTATATCTTCTAAACATAGTTCCATCTAAGTCTATTTCAAAAACACCTTTAGAGTTATGGAATGGTCGCAAACCTAGTATGCGACATATCCGTATATGGGGGTGTCCAGCACATGTGCTGAAAGGTAAGACTGGGAAGTTGGAACCACATTTTGAAGTATGCTTATTTGTGGGATACCCAAAGGGAACGAGGGGAGGTTTGTTTTATAGTCCAAAGGATAAGAAAGTATTTGTATCGACAAATGCCACTTTTCTCGAGAATGATTATATGACAAACTATAAACCTCTTAGCAAAATTGTACTTGAAGAGTTACTTTTTGATCAGATTAGACCGCAACCGACAACTGTTGTCGAAGGACAAAATGAGGAGACCACATCTTCTTATCAGAATGTCATACCACCTCGACGTAGTGGGAGGGTTGTGAGACCACTTGCTCACTACAAGGAACTTGGAGAAGCAAATGTTACTATCTCTGATAATGGTGAAGATGATCCATTGACATATCATGATGCAATGGAAGTTTCTGAGAAGGAAAAATGGTTGGAGGCTATGAACCTTGAAATGGAGTCCATGTACTCCAATTCAGTCGGGGATCTTGTAGACCTACCTGAAGGGATAAAACCCATAGGGTGCAAATGGATTTACAAGAAGAAAAGAGGAGCAGATGGGAAAGTTGAGACTTTCAAAGCTAGGCTTGTGGCAAAGGGTTATACCCAAAAGGAGGGAGTTGACTATGAAGAAACTTTCTCGCCTGTAGCTATGCTTAAATCCATTCGGATTCTTTTATCCATTGCTGCTTGTCTTGATTATGAGATATGGCAAATGGATGTCAAGACTGCCTTTTTGAATGGCTATCTTGAGGAAAGCATCTATATGGTGCAACCAGAAGGGTTTGTAGTCAAAAGTCAAGAGCAAAAAGTTTGCAAGTTGCAGAGGTCCATCTATGGACTCAAGCAAGCTTCAAGATCTTAGAACTTGAGATTTGATGAAGCGATCAAATCTTATGGTTTCGATCAAAATATTGATGAACCTTGTGTTTACAAGTACATCAAAGATAAGAAGGTGGTCTTCTTGGTTCTTTATGTAGTTGATATCCTACTCATTGGGAATGATGTAGGCGTATTATCTGATGTAAAGAAATGGCTCGCCAGCAATTTCCAAATGAAAGATTTAGGAGAAGCAAGTTATGTTCTTGGAAACTAACTCATAAGAGATCGCAAGAACAAACTATTGGCGCTGTCTCAGGCATCGTATATCGACAAGGTGCTTATCAGATTTTCGATGCAAAACTCCAAGAAAGGTAATTTGCCTACACGTCATGGAGTTTATCTTTCAAAAGAGCAGTGTCCTAAGACACCTCAAGAGGAAGAAAATATGAGACGGGTACCCTATGCATCTGCAGTAGGAAGTCTAATGTATGCCATGTTGTGTACAAGACTTGACATTTGCTATGCGGTGGGTATAGTCAGTCGGTATCAATCCAACCCAGGATTAGATCATTGGGTAGCAGTTAAACATATTCTCAAGTATCTTAGGAGAACGAGAAACTATATGCTAGTTTATTCTGGTGAGAATTTGATTCCCATTGGATACACTGATTCTGATTTTCAATCAGATAAAAACACACGTAACTCTACGTCTGGATCAGTGTTTACTTTTGGTGGTGGAGCCATAGTTTGGAGAAGCATCAAGAAATCTTGTATTGCTGATTCAACTATGGAAGCAGAATATGTGGCTGCTTGTGAAGCAGCTAAAGAAGCTGTTTGGCTCCGTAAGTTCTTAAATGATTTGGAAGTAGTTCCACGCATGGATAAACCACTCACACTGTATTGTGACAACAGTGGTGCAATGGCAAATTCAAGAGAACCTAGAAGCCACAAAAGAGGAAAGCATATAGAAAGAAAATATCATTTGATTAGAGAGATAGTGCATTGAGGCGATGTGGAAGTTGTGAAGATAGCATCAGAAAACAACCTTGCCGACCCTTTCACCAAGACGTTACCTGCAAAGAGTTTTGAGGGACACTTGGAAGGCTTAGGTCTTAGAGACATGTCTCACCTGCTTTAGGGCAAGTCGGAGATTGTTGGGCTTGGTGCCCTAAAAGCTGTGACACTGTACATATTGTTAATAAATAAATAAAATGACATTTATTATTATTTTGGTTGATTATATGTATTATGAATACATTTATAAACATCAAGAAAATTCCATGATTATTTATGTGACTATAAATTTAGCATAGAAGTGTTATTTGCTTAAAGATAAAATTTATAGATAATAATCTAAATAGTCCATAATAATTAATTAAAGTTTGGGATCTTTAATTAAAAATTACAAGTACGGTCCAATCTCATCTAAAATGAAATAGTCATTATCCAGACTATTAATGTAGAGACATTGGATTGGAGGTACTTTATATAATGAGATTATATAGGAATGGACCAGATAAATTGTGAATCTCTAATAATCATCTGTTACAAATAGAGTATTCAAATTTATCACTATGATGATCATATATTTGACAGTCTTAATCCTGAGTATTTATTAGACTCCTATTTATTACATTATGTTTTCTGACTTGCATGGTAAGATTTGTCTAAGTACAGATTATAACTTAGCATCTTGGAAACATAAAGTAATAAATGGCTGGGAATAATATTATACAGATATGGAATCCATTCCTTCCCTATGGAAGTTAGAAAAATAATTCTCTTGAGTGATAATTCAAGGTTTGAACAGTAGAGCGCTCGTTCATAATAAGATTATGAATTAATTGTTCATTAGAGAATTATTGGAACTCAAGGATAAAGATGTAATAAGAGAGGTGAACGGAAATTGAACCTAGCTCTTATTATGAACTATTTATGGAGGACTGACTTATATGTAATGATTATATCAATGGACTACTCGTTAATTTTCTTTGAGTAATTTCACTATAATCTCAAGAGTTCAGTTTCAGGTTTTTAGTAGAGTAACACTGAAACTAATAAATTTGGCACATTAATTAAAGAGTTTGATTAAATGTCAAATTTATTGGAGCTTGGGTTATAGGTCCATAGGTCCCCAATACCAACTCTGTAATACTATATTAGATTTTTGCATAGAATGAATTATACATGTTTAATTTGGAATTTTTGAATTCTGAATTAAGTTTTTCACACTTGAATTATTAACGTGACATAGAAAAATGTTCTCTGTGACACATAATGTAATGTGATAAATGTTATCACATTTAACTGAGCATTAGTTAATTAATTGATTATTGTTAAAATCTATTCTTAAATAAATGTGATTTATTTTTTAGTTGAGATTTATATATATATATATGGTTTTGAACCAAATCTTTATATATATATATATATAAGATTTTATAATATATTAATATATATATATATTAATATAATATTATAAAAAAAAATGTGCAGGAAGGAAACGTGAAACACTTTCACATTTCTCTTAGTATATATATGATAGTTGATTCAGGAGAAAGTATCAATTTTTGTTCTTCTTTGTAGAGTCTTAATTCTTCACAAGCTTGCCAATGGGAAGTACACGATGGTCATGAGCAATGGTGCAAGAGTATCAGCAAAAGTAGTGGGATAAGTTAGACTTCAATTTAGGAATGGTTATCTCGTCTTACATGTGGCAATTTATGTTAGTGGTTCGTGTTTGTATTAGGCTGGGGATTAAATATGTAAAAATACCTCAACATTAACATGACCCATGACACGAATAAGTAGTGAAATCTTAACATAAACAATACCTACCTTGACACCAGTTGACACAAATATGACCTATCCTAACCCGTGACATAAGTAACATGTGACCCTTAATTAACCCGCAACTCAAAGTCAACCCACAATCTAAAATCCATGCATGACATTATATAGCTTTAAAATCTATAATTTATGCACCAAAATTACATAAAAGCAACATAAAATACATATTTTTTGAAAATTAATTCACTTTCATATTATGACCTTACTTGAACAAGATCAATTTATTGATACTAGATATACTAGAGCAAAATATTTATAAAAACAATAATAGACTAATAACCTATTGATTAAATTAGTGTCAATTTAGTATCAAACGGGCTGACATGAACACTATCCACTTTTGGATGGGTCTATTTTGGATTGATATGAAAATGAACTGAAGTTTAATTTTTGACACTAACCTACAAAAAATCATATCGTGTTATCGTATTGTAGTCTTGCCAACCCTATCTAGTTTGAACAATGTTTATTTTACTTCTAGAATTAGAATAAATTGGATTTATGTTTTTAGCTTAAATGAACAAGTAACTAAAGTTTCTTTTGATAATGAAATTATTTCTATTTCTAAGAATGGTTTAAATAATGTTCTATAAAAGTAGTGGATGTTTTATATTGTCTTATACCAAAACCTATACCCATTGCTTAATATTTCATTGTTTAAAGTTGCCGAACCTAAGAATCAAAAGTAAAAGATTTCTCATGATAATAGCACATATCTATGGCATCATTAACTTAGACATATTTACCTAAATAGGATTGAAAGACTCGTAAAGGATGGATTTTAAGGGCACTAAAAGTTAGTGAATTCCTAGTCTGTGAATCTCATCTCGTAGGCAAAATGACTAAGAGACTTTTCTTAGCCAAAGATGCAAGGGCCAAAGAGCCTTTTAAGTTGATATGTATTGCTGTATGTGAACCTTTAAATGTCAAAGCAAGAGGTGAGTATGAAAATCTCATCACTTTTATTGATGATTATAAAAGATATGGTTACACTTACCTAATGCACATAAAATCTAAATCTTTTAGAAAATTCAAGGAATTCCATGCAGAGGTTGAGAAACAATTACAAAAGCAAAGAAAGACACTTTGATCTAATCAAGGTGGCAAATACATGGACACAAAATTCATAGATCATTTGGGAGATAGCGAAATAGTCTAACTTACTATAACCCACTATAACAAAATGATGTTACTAAAAAGGAGAAATCATATGCTTCTCAAGATGATTAGATCAATGTTTAGTTATTCTTTGCTGCCTATATCCTTTTGGCGATACACCTTAAGAATTACAAGTTATATTCTAAAGTGGGTGTTGGAAACAAAGTGCGCAGCGGAATTTTAAAAATTTTTCATCAGAGTATTTTTCAAAACACAAGTTTGACACGTTATATGTATAAATTAGACAGATCTTACTAACCTCTATGTGCCGAAGAACCTCTGCAACCTGTGTAGAGAAGTAACGTTCCAGAAGAGCCTCAACCAACTGGTCTTCTTTGCTATTCTCTATCCACAACCAGAGTGAGTGTGGGCTCACACGTATAGCTCTTCCACCGGTGACTCTCCTTCCAACCAATAGAGCGAACCCAAAGCTAGTGTTCGTGATTTGTGAACAAAAGCTCTTATGGAGTTTTCAGATGCTCACTAGAAGAGTATCACTCTTAATCTCTCACATTGATATGTATTGATCTGAGTAAATCATGTGACTCACTCCCTTTTATAACTATTGGTCCTAGGGTCAGTCCTTATCAGATTAGGTCTCAAAAAATCAAAACATAATCAAGTTTGGATCAATATCAGAAAAGATCCATGTGAAAACGCGTAATCTTATCACTCGCTGATCGGCAGGCCATCGGCAGGTCGAACTCTGGAGAAAAAATCTCCGCGAATCTTTTATTTTCCACCCGAGATTCTAAAGGATAAAGTCTCAGTTTTGATTCAAATAACCCAATAGAGAAGTTATCTGATCAAGACAAACTTTATCAAGATAATCTCTAAGAAAATAAATCAATTCACAATAATTCTACAAGTTTATCTTGATCTAATTTGTCCAAAATTAAAACAACCGATAAACATACAAGAATTATCTGATCGCAATAATTCAACAAGTTTATCTTGAACTAATTTCTTACAAAATTAATTCAACCGATAAACAGACATGAATTATTTGATTCTTACAAATTTTAAACCAATCTGATAAATCCGACATAAGTCACCAATTATTGGAAAAGCACGCCATGTCGTTACAAGATTTTGTGAGCTAGCAAAGGGGACCAAAATGGACCAAGTTCAAGCTCATGATAATTATGAAACCCAATATCCTAGATATACATTTCACAATTATCAACTCCAACGCTACTCCACTAAAAGCTTGGAGCTGCACTCTCGAACTATATAGAATTACGAAGCTCGTGTAGCTAAGTCTCCATGACATATTATAGCGTGTCGTATCCCCAGATGATCATCCATAATCTGCTTAAGGACAAGTTCTATCTTACCTTCCTGATTATTTTTATCTTACGTTCCATTGTCTCACCATTAGAAAACTTACCATCCAAAGATAGTGTACCATTCGGTTACACCTATGTATCCAAATGGTTGAGCGCTCCAGTTTTCCAATTACAGGACAATGCATATAAGAGGATATCATTACTCCTAAAGAGGAGCTATGGATTCCATATCTATGAATAACAAGTCTACACTATCAAGAGTTATGCCTCCAACGTACCGACATGCATACCACTATTGAGATATGGGTGCCACCCTTTGGCACATCAAAAGACACAAGTCAAGACAACGGGCCCACTATTTATCTCAGGATTAAGATACAATACAAATGATTGTCTAAAGTGAATCGATTTGCCAAGACAGAATTATTAATTCAAATCAATTCACTTTATGTCCCGATCCAACACATCATCACCTATGACAACGTGCTAATGTTTCTATTCATGGAGTCCAACTTCGATGGTCAAGACAAACCATCTCCCATAAGGGATATAGACAACATAACAATCTTTACATGAATAAAGCGCCCAACTTTATTCCCTCAATTGCGGATCATATGTTTTAAACCGTCACCTTAAGAATCGTGTCTTCCGCATAATCAGTCCATCATATGCCCAATTCTTAATGTTTAGACTGACAGTCTCAGACTACTGTTTGCTTATCATACATTCAACAAATATGAAAGTAAAGAGGACAAGATTTGGTGTATATAAATGAATAAATTCTTTATTGATAAAAATGTCTCCAAAAACGTATTACATTTTTACTCCTTAGGGCATACATGTCTAATAGTGGGTCCCCTCCAAGTCTCACCTAAGATGCTTCTAAAGTTGTGCAATGACCGAAAATCTAGTTTAAGGCATATCCCCATATGGGGGTGTTTGGTACACGTGCTAAAGCCTAAGATAAGGATGTTAGAACCACATAGTAAAGTCTACATCTTTGTAGGTTATCCTCAAGGTACAATAGTAGGTTTATGTATAAGAATGTACTTGTATTTACAAATGCTACTTTGCTTGAGCACAATTATGAAAGACTTCAAACCAAGGAGCAAAGTAGTTCTATCTATGGAGTTTTGTTGGCTTCTACATATAAGGCTAGTAGTTCTATCTATGATTTGGGAGACGTAAGCTATGTTCTTAGGATCCAGCTTATCCAAGATCATAAGAAAAAGCAGTTGGCATTATCTCAAGTATCATACATAGACACCTGTCTATCAAGTATGAGATGCAAAATTCCAAGAGAGAGAATTTGCCATCAAGGCATGATATTTGTCACTCTAAAAAGTAGTGTCTAAAGATTCCATAGAAGGAAGAGTACATGAGACGTTTTCCATATGCATTGGTAGTTGGTGTTGGAAAAATAGTATGCAACGAAATTTTAAAATTTTTATATCTGAGTATTTTTTAAAACACAAGTTTGACATATTATATGTATAAATTAACTAGATCTTACAAACCTTTTGTGTGCTGAAAAGCTCCTGCAATCAATGAAGAAAAGTAACGCTCCAGAAGGACCTCAACCAACTGGCCTTCTTTGCTATTCTCTATCCATGATCGGAGTGAGTGTAGGTTCACGTTGTTTAGCTTTTCCACTAGGTGATTCTCCTTCCAACCAGTTAAGAGAACCCAAAGCTATAGTTCATGATTTGTGAACAATAGCTCTCAGGGAGTTTCTAGAGTCTCACTAGCAGAGTCTCACTCTCAATCTCTCAACTTATCTAAATAATAATGAGAGTCATTCCCCTTTTTATAGAGGTTGGGTCTAGGGTCAGTCCTTATCAAATAGGGTCTCAAAAATTCTAATCAGAATCAAACCAGGATCACAATTTGATAAAATCTTTACTTAAAAGCGTGTTCATTTTATTGTGCAGCCGACATGCCGATCTGTCTAACCGGCATGCCAAACTTGCCCCATCAGCAAGCCGAACCTGAGGATCGACATGCCAAACCTACAATAAAAATCCCAGTGAATTTTTATTCTCCACCCAAGATTCTATAGGATAAAGTCTCAGTTTTAATTCAAATAATCCAATAGAGAAGCTATCTAATTAAACCAACTTTATCTAGATAATCTCCAAGAAAATAAATAAATTCCTAACAATTCAACAAATTTATCTTGAATCAATTCAAAAGTAATCCAACCGATAAACAGACATAGAATACCTTATCCTAACAATTCAACAAGTTTATCTTGAATTAATTTTATCACAATATTAATTCAACTGATAAACAAACATGAATTATTTGATTTTATCAAATTTTAGAGAATTTGTTAAATCTCACATAAGTCACCAATTATTGGACAAGCACGTCGTATCATTATAGGATTTATATGGGCTAGCAAAGGGGACCTGATGGACCTATATAGTTTAAGCTCTTGACAATTATGAAACCCAATTACCTAGATATATGTTTCATAATTATCAACTCCAATGCTACTCTACTAAAAGCTTGGAGCTAAACTCTCGAACTATATAAAATTACCAAGCCCGTATAGCTAAGTCTCCATGATATATCATAATGTATTGTATCCCAATAGGATTATCCATAATCAGCTTAAGGACAAGTTCTGTCTTACCTTTCTGATTACTTTTATCTTACGTTCCATTATCTCACCATCGAAAAACTTACCATCTAAAGACAGTATCCCATTTGGTTACACGTATGTATCCAAATGGTTGAGTGCTCTAATTTTTTAATTATAGGATAATGCAATAAGAGGATATCACTACTCTTAAAGAAGAGCTATGAATTCCATATCTATGAATAATAGGTCTACGCAATCAAGAGTCCTACCTCCAACATACTGGCATGCATACCACTATAAAAATGTGGATGTCACCCTTTAGTATATCAAAAGACATAAGTCATGACAACGGGCCCACTATTCATCTTAGGAGTAAGATACAATAAAAATGATTGTCTAAAGTGAATCGATTTACTGAGATAGAATTATTAATCCAAATTAATTCACTTTATGTCTCGATCTAACACATCGTCACCTATGACAACATGCCAAGGTTTCTATTCACGGAGTCTACCTTTGATGGCCAAGACAAACTATCTCCTGCTAGGGATATAGACAACATAACAATCTTTGCATGAATAAAGCGCCCAACTTTATTCGCTCGATTGTGGATCTTATGATTTAGACCATCATCTTAAGAATCGTGTCTTCTGCATAATCTATCCATCATATGCCCAATTCTTAAAGGTTTAGACCAATAGTCTCAGACTTCTATTTCCTTAACATACATTCAACAAATATGAACATAAAGAGCACAAGATTTGGTATATAAATAATAAATAAATTCTTTATTGCTAAAAATATCTCAAAAAATATATTACATTTTCACTCCGTAGGGCATACACATCTAACAATCTCCCACTTGTTTTAAGTGAGTAAATATGACAAATCTTGCATCCCCATATCTTCCACATGTCTCTCGAAGACTCTCCCAGTAAGTGTCTTTGTGAATGGTTCAGCTAAATTGTCCTCTGACTCGATTTTGCACAACGTGACATGCCCGCCCTCGATGAAGTCCTTTATCACATGATACTTCCAATTAATATGCTTACTCTTCTTGTGAAATCTTGGTTCCTTAGCATTAGCTAGCACCGCATTGTTATCACAGTACAATGATACCGCCTTATCCATACTAGGAACTACCTCTAGATCTCCAAAGAACTTGCAGAGCCACACTGCTTCTTTTGAAGCATCACTAGCTGCCACATACTTCGCCTCCATTGTTGAATTTGAAGTGCAATCTTACTTCACACTTCTCCAACTAATGGTACCACCACCCAAAGTAAACACAAAACCCGAAGTTGGTCTCCTTGAATCCAAACAGGATTGGAAATTTGAATTAAAGGAGTTAAGTCCTCACCTAAATACATAAGCATATACCCTCGAGTCCTTCTTAGGTACTTGAAAATATGCTTTACTGCAACCAAGTGGTTGGGTCCTAGATCCTCTTGAAATCGACTCATAATTCCAACCGCATAATAAATATCCGGTCATGTATAAAGCATCGCATACATGAGACTCCCCACTGTCGAAGCATAAGGCACCTTCTTTATGTATTCTCTTTTTGACTTTGACTTTGAAGAACCTTTTTTAGAAAGAGTAATTCTAGACCTAGATGAATGCCCACCTTTCTTGGAATCGTGCATTATAAACCTCCTGAGAATCTTATCTATATAGCCGGCCTGGGATAAAGCTATCATTTTGTTCTTTTTATCCAGAAAGATCTGGATACCAATAACAAAACTAGCCTCACCCAAGTCCTTCATATCAAACTGCTTGGTCAACCATAATTTGATCGATGACAATGCTCCTATGTCACTGCCAATTAGCAGAATTCATCCACATAGAGCAGTAGAAAAATCATCTTCCCACCCTTAATGTGTTTGTACACACATGGTTCATCCACATTTTGTGAGAACCCATAAGTCTTGATCACTTGATCAAATCTTATGTTCCAAGAATGGGAAGCCTGCTTAAGCCCATATATTGACTTTTGTAGCTTACAAACCTTAGCCTCTTGACCCTTGACCTTGAACTTGTCTGGCTGCTCTATTAAATGGAGTCATCAAGATAGCTATTTAAAAAGGCCATGACATCTATTTGCCAAATCTCATAGTCGAGAGCGGTAGCTATGGACAAGAGAATCTGGATAGACTTGGGGAAAAGGTTTCCTCATAATCAATTCTTTCCTTTTACGTGTAACTTTTAGCTACCAATCTAGCCATAAAGGTTTCAACCTTTCCATCTACTCCTCTTTTTTTCTTGAAGATCCACTTACATCCTCTGGGTTTTACCTCTTCAGAAAGATCCATAAGCTTTTAGGCCCGATTAGTCTCCATAGACTTCATCTCTGTGTTCATGCCCTCTGTCTAGAGTTTCAAATCCACATCCTCCATAGCCTCTGCATAAGTATAAGGATCCATGACATGTTCATCCAGTTCAGCCAATAAGGGCTCTGCATTGAACATATACCTCTCGGGTTGACGCCCAAACCTCCCACTATGCCGAAGCCCCTTAGGTTGTTGTTCAAGTTCATTTGGTTTTTCTACACTGATCGGAACAGTTTGATTCGGAACCCCCAAAGTGATTGGATCACTCCTTAACTCCTCAAGCACCACTTTGCTTCGAGGCATAAAATCGTCCATGTAACTCTCCTTAAAGAAAGTTGCATTAGTTGAAACCACGACTTTATTTTCCTTTGGGTTATAGAAATAACCCCCTTTAGTCCCTTTTGGATATCCTACAAACACACAAAATTTTGACTGTGCTTCCAACTTATTCGCATCCTTAAATAAGACATGAGCCGGACATCCCCATATACGAATATGGTTTAATGATGTCTTCTTGCCCATCCACAACTTGTGAAGAGTTTTAGGGACTGTTTTTGAAGGCACGTTGTTCTAAAGATAACATGCGGTTTGTAGTGCATATCCCCAAAAGGACAAAAACAATGATGAATAACTCATCATGGACCTAACCATGTCCAATAAAGTCCCATTTCTTCTCTCCACTGTGCCATTTTGCTGTGGAGTGCCCGGCGCAGTCAAATGGGATAAAATCCCATTCTCTAATAAGTGTCCTAAGAACTCATCATAAAGGTATTCACCACCTCAATTGGATCAAAGTGCCTTAGTGGGTCTACCCAATTGCTTTTCCACTTTAGCCCAAAACTCCTTGAACTTGTCAAAAGTTTCACTTTTGTGGTGCATTAGGTACGCATACCCATACCTTGAGTAATCATCAATAAAAGTGACAAAATACTCATACCCTCCTTGTCTCTGGATGTTCATCGATCCACAAACATCACGATGCACAAGTTCTAGAAGCCCTTCAGCCCTATTGCCCTCAGCCCCAAATGTTCTTTTGGTCATTTTACAATCCAAACAAGTTTCACATTGGGGCATAGATTCCACCTTTAAGTGACTTAAAGGTCCATCCTTTATCAATTTTTGAATCCTATTCAAGTTAGTATGACTAAGGCGCAAATGCCAAAGATAAGTCTTATTAGAGTGAGAAGTCTTAAGTCTTTTAGAGTTATTATCATTCATCTCAACATTCAATTGCAAGTCCATCTTAGGTTTGATAAAATATAGATTACTTTACATTCATCTAGAATAGATGAAAGATTTGTTTTCATGAATCACCACTTTATTATTAAAAGAAACAAAATAAGAGTCTCTAAATAAACATGATACAGAAAAAAAATTCCTTTTAAATTTAGGAACATAAAAAAAATCTCACAAAGATTGACGTCTCCCAGTATTTCAGCTAAGACCAAAGATCCATCGCCTATCTAAAGCATGAAATCTTCATGCAGTAGACTTCTTGTTTCTTTGAACCCCTGTAGAAAAATACAAGCATGATTAGTTGCACCAGAATCTTTGACCCAAATGTCACTGGATTCCTCAACTAAACATGGTTCTAAATGCAGAAGATCACACCTATCTCCTTGGGAAAGGAAGTCATAGCAATTCTTCTTGATGTGCCCAACCTTCTCATAGAAGAAGCACTTAAGCTTCTTTGGGTTCTTCTTATTCTTTTTCTTGCTCTTGTTGTTAGCAAGAATAGAAGATTTCCTATTCTTGGCCCGTTGTTTCTTTCCATTCCTAGGGTTGGGATTAGAACTAGAAGCAGCCACCAATTTGGCCTCACCACTTGCAGCAGACTCCTTGATCAGCAGTTCAAATTCTTGTAACTGTTTTATTAACTTCGTTAAGGTCATATCCTGTCCATTGCTTAAATCAAAAGTTACTCTAAACGAGATAAACTCCACAGATAGAGTCTCAAAGACCATAGTCATATGAGTTTCAACATCGATATCGGCTCCATTGGTTTGTGCCTCAGCGAGATAACCCATGACCAATATCATGTGCTCCTTTACAGATGTTCCCAGCTTTTGTCAACAATTCAAGAGTTTCTAAAGAGCCCTTTGCTGCTTTGTTAGATGACACAATCATGTAAAAACATACAAATGTGTTTATATGTCAAAACCTTGAAAACATCACAACCTTACAACGATAATTCCTAACTCATAATTCAACAAGCTCCTAGGGAAGTCATGCCAAATTCAATCAGGAACATGGATCTCTTCCTGATTAATATATGTCATCCAGGGCCCGGATGATCTAGCATATATTACTAATCATTTCTTTGGCCATTTATTTTATTAACAAAGCTCCTAGGGATGGTTAATAATAAAATTAACATGGGTGTATAACCATCGTTTCAATATTTTATTTAAGATTTTTAATCACCACCTAGGTGTGCAATAATAAATCATGCTAAAATACCTTATCTTCTTGTAGTTCCAACCTGGTATATGATGAAGTCCTTTCCTAGGTTTGAAACTACCATGTGCTACCTATAGACCAACGATAGAGGCCTTAAGTCCTCTCTTCAAAAACCTTTTCTCACTCAATCTTTTGAAATCAAGGTTTTATTTTAAAAACATGCATGAACAAATTTAAATTGAGTAGCACTTGTTATATATGGCATCTTATCAATATATATAGCAAATTATATTATAATACAGACAAGCAAAGCTATAAGCAAAATATTAATAAATAACTGTAAATTATAGTTCCACCCTAGAAAATAGAAAATAAATATGACAAGAGAATAATCGAAACATATTATTGATTTTTCATCCTTGAATCCTCAAGCTGTATCCTTCTTCATGTAAAGCCCATCTTCAATTTTGTATGAATCAAATACTTCAAATTTTTGATCATATCCAAAATTGTCCCAAAAGTAAAATTAAAACTGTATGAAAAACTACACATTTTCTGGAAAAAATTTCTAGCTCTCTGCTGGCAAGTCGATCTAGGTGATTGGCCTACCGATTATGACCCATTAGCCTACTAATGTTCGCAAATCGGCTTGCCGATATAAGATAAATTGGCATGCCAAACTAGAAGTTCAACCAGCCGCCAGAGCCATCTAATTTCTGCCACACTGACAACCTGTCGAACCTCACGTCTGGCCTACCGATCTGGAACCATCGGCCTATTGGACCTAGATGTTCGACATGCCGACCGAGCAAAGATCACCCCTTTTCAAAAAATACAATTTTTCATGCAATTCATAAATTTTATTTTCAATAATTTAAAAACATAAAATTAGAGACTTTGGAAATACCTAGGAATGCTATCATCCACCTTCTAGATCTGTCTTCTTCAAATGATTATTTAATTACAAAATTCATACAAATTTAACATTGAATAATAATACCTAGACAGAGATGATAGTTTTCCATCTAATTACATAAAAACTTGGATACACATTTTAACCTCTAAGGAACTATAAACGGTATAAATAAATAAATAATTAATAATTTAATCAACCATAATTAATTAATGAACATTCACCATATAATCCATGACGACATTAAGATATATAAAAACCCTAGAGTACCAACTCTCTAAAAAATTAAATTCAAGCATAGGAGAGATCAAGATCACATAATTTATTTGTATAGCACGATTACAAACTTGTAAGTTTACGTAAAAACCATGGCTCTGATACCAATTGTTGAAAAAATAGTACATAGCAGAATTTTAAAATTTTTATGTTAGAGTATTTTTCAAAACACAAGTTTAACACACTAATGCATAAATTCACCAAATCTTACTAACCTTTTGTATGCCGAAAAGCTCCTACAATTGATGAAGAGAAGTAACGTTTTAGAAGAACCTCAACCAACTGGCCTTCTTTGCTATTTTCTATCCACAATCGAAGTGAGTGTGGGCTCACGTCGTTTAGCTTTTCCACCAGGTGATTCTCCTTCCAACCAGTTGAGAGAACCCAAAGCTATAGTTCATGATTTGTGAATAATAGCTCTCAGGAAGTTTCTAGAGTCTCACTGGCAGAGTCTCACTCTTAATCTCTCAACTGCTCTAAAGAATAATGAGAGCCACTCTCCTTTTTATAGAGGTTGAGTCTAGGGTTGGTCCTTATTAGATAGGGTCTCAAATATTCTAGTAAAAATCAAACCAAGATCATAATATGATAAAATGCGCATGAAAATACATGATCTTTTTATTGCACGATCGGCATGCAAATCTGTCAAACCGGTATGCCGAACTTGCCCTATTGAGAGGCCAAACCTAAAGATCGGCATGCCGAACCAACAATAAAAATCCCAGCGAATCTTTTATTCTGCACCCGAGATTCTATAGGATAAAGTCTCAGTTTTTATTTAAATAACCCAATAGAGAAGCTATCTAATTAAAGCAACTTTATCTAGATAATCTCTAAGAAAAGAAGCAAATTCCTAATAATTCAACAAGTTTATCTTGAATTAATTTTATTACAAAATTAATTCAACTAATAAACAATCATGAACTATGATTTTGTCAAATTTAAGCCAATCTGATAAATCTAACATAAGTCACCAATTATTGGAAAAGCACGCCGTATCATTACAAGATTTATATGAGCTAGCAAAGTGGACCTGATAGACCTATATAGTTCAAGCTCTTAATAATTATGAAACATAATATCCCAAATATACATTTCATAATTATCAACTCCAATGCTACTGCACTAAAAGCTTGGAGCTGCACTCTCAAAATATATAAAATTACGAAGCCCGTGTAGCTAAGTCTCCATGACATATTATAATGTATTGTATCCCTATAGGATTATCCATAATCGGCTTGAGGACAAGTTTTGTCTTACCTTCTCGATTATTTTTATCTTACATTCTATTATCTCACCATCGGAAAACTTACCATGCAAAGACAATATACCATTTGGTTACACTTATGTATCCAAATGATTGAGTTGTAACACCCACCTATTTTTATGTAACAAATCACATTAAGTTAGTAACAATGTTAAGGAAATATTATTAATAATTTATGTTATATGTTATGATTTATGATTTTAATGTTACTAACTTTTATTTCAAGTTCTATGACAGGTGATGACCGCATGGATTCATTGTGCTCAAGTGTTCATGTTAATTTGAATGTATGTTTAATTATGATGCAATGATGATTTGAATGTTATTAATGAATGGTATTTTAAAGACAGTTCGGCAGGCCGAACTTTCAATTTTGACAGGCCAAAAAGTCTACCAAAGATCGACAGGCCGATGGAAACCATCGGCAGGCCAAACTTGGTGGAACCGGTAGGCCGAAAAGGAGAATCGGTAGGCCAAAGATAGCGGACGAGCAGTCAGCAGAAATCTCTCCAAATTTATGGTTGAGATGATTACATTAAATGGGTGATTTATTGTGATTAATTGGCATAATAATGGAATAATTTTATCAGTTAAGGAAATAAAAGGTTTGACTTCGCATTGATTGGTATTGTTTTAAATGGTTTCCCATTTTAAGAGGGCAAAACATGGTAAGCGATGAATGATTTGTTTGACTTTCTCTTGTCTCTCCTTCCTCCACGCCAATTAGCCATCAATTAGTCAGAAATTTTCTGACTTAATGGAGAGTATTGAATTTTTTGTCAGTTATGCTCATTACGTTAAAAATTTTTAACGTTCTTTTTCCATTTTTCTCTCATCCTCTCACGTCTTCTCTCTCTTAATTTCTGAGACACTTCTTTTGTCCTTCTCTCTTCTTCTTCTCTTCTCCACAAATTCCATCATTCTTTCTCTCAAAAATTCTCCGCAAATATTTGAAAGAAAAAGTTATATTTCGTTGGTTGAATTCAAGGGTTTTGAGAAGAAAACTTTTAAGGTAAGAATTTATTTCTTTTGGTGTTTTTGAAAAGTATTTTTCCTCCTCAATTCATCTGCAATATCTTTCTCTAGGTATTGTATTTTGTTCTGAATTTTTAATATGTTATGCATATATGTACTATGTGATGTTCCTCCAAGTTTCAAGTTATTTCGATGTTTCAATGATAAATTATGAATTTTCTATCCTCTACCCCTCATAGTAAAATATTGTTGTTGGCTGTGATGCATGAAAAATGTAATTTTTATTCAAGGGGTAAATGAATGTTGTTTTTCATGAAAGTTGACAAGAATGTTCCTGTATATGTTATGATATAGACTGCAAAGTTTGGTAATGTTTGAAATTTCTATGAGGTTAGGTCAAGAAAACTGTTTAACAATGTTATTTTTGGATTTTCGTTTTATGAAATGTTTTATATGTTTAAATGATTTTATTGATGATGAAATAATTTTATGATATTGAAATGCATGATAATAAGATGTTTGTATGAATTTTAAAAATTTAAAATGTATGGTTTGTTTTTACATGCCTAATGTAATTTTTATGATTTTACAAAAAATCATGATAACATGTTTATGTGATGATAATTTTATGTTTTGACAATTATGGCTATGAATTATGTTTGTAATAAGATGAATTTATATGTGATGGTATATGAATGGATGTTTTATGATAAGTATTAATTTTATTGTATTTTTAAATGGATAAATGGCATGAACACAAAAAGGAACGAGCACATCGAGACCGCGGCGTCATCACCAAATCATATTAAGGTTAAGTAAGCTAGCTTTAAGGTAAGTACATTCTCATCTACAACATGATATGTTTTATAAGGTTTGATATTATGATCATGATGATATTTATGATGATTTTATGATAATTTCCTTAAAGGGTTTCTTATGAAAGATTTTCATGATTTAAAGTTATGCATGTTTGATTATGGAAAATTTCAAAGCATGAAAGTTATATATATATATGTATCACCTAATAAGTGTTGCACACCAATGTTATGATATGTTATGATGTCATGTTTGATTTCGGATTAGCTACCCCTTTCCTCTCATGACGACGCACCTACGATGACGATTATGGTGCAACACTTGGGCCCTTAAGATAAAATGGAATAAGTTTTAATATGGTCAATGTAATGAAAGATATGTTTCTATGAAATTGTGCTTAAGACACTTTTATGATGTGATGATGATGTATATGAAATGTTTTAAATTGTGAGAATTATGTGTACTTACTAAGCATTAGCTTACTCAAGTTTATGTCATGTTGTAGATAAGGGTAAGAAAATCATGGATTAGGCAGAGGACATGGGAAGGCGTGTGAGCACAAAGCACGATGAATTATAACCAAAAGAACGCCAAGAAGAAAGTTTATGTGTTTTTAATCAAGTTTATTATTTGAACATATTTTTATGATAAGTTTTAAGAATACATGAACTATGATTTTATATTTTATTTCATAATTTTAAGAATTTTGATCTTTCGTATTTTTATGAAAAGTTGGGTTTTGTCTTAAAATTAAGTTCTCTGAAAAACTGTTGGCTCAGTCGGCCTACCGAACATCATTGGTCGGCCTGCCGATGCTTGAAGGTTTAGGCTGCCAATCACGTTTTTGGCCTACCGAACGATGATAGGTTTTTAAGCCCAGATTTGCAAAGCCTCTGCCGGCCTACCGGTTGAGGAACTCCGTCCTGCCGCTCATGTCCGGCCTGTCGAAGTCCCAAGTTCGGCCTGTTGAACTGTGGGAACAAGTAACTTTTAAGTGATGTGATGTTTTTATAAGTTATGATTTTACAACTTGATATATCCATTTTATTAAAATAAGTTTATGATTAATTTAAAGTGTAATTGAATAAATTATGGTATGGAATAAGTTAAGCAATGTTACTATGTTAAAAAATATATATATATATATATATGCATGAATGGATCCTGGTTATGTATCTTTTAATTATGTTTACAATTAAAAGTATCGTATAAGTTTTGTAATTATGTTTATATTTAAAGTTCAAATAAGTATGAATTTATGAATGTAACGACATCTGTGACGTCCGTAAGGGGGGTGTTATAGGCTTTGGTATCAAAGCGAATTTCCGATTGCAATTCATATCGCCACACGTCAATCCAATTCCTCCAAGTAAGTATGTTATAAAGTTAGATGTTTTGATGCAAGTATGATGATAAGATTAAGGTTTAGATGTTTAACGATTAATGATCTTGTAGTGAAAACCTGTCTCATAATTCGAAGATTATTTCTAAGTTCCTAATTCTTTTAGGAGAATTAATGATGGACGATCATAGAAGAATGCAGATGTGCACCCAAACCAATGAAAGACTCATGACAATGATTGCTGAGCTGCAAAGGCAATTGGAGGATCAAAGAAGAGAGATTGCCGAATTAAGGGCCAATGGACAGAATGATGACCGTCGAGGCAATGATGAGCCTCCTCCTCCTCCTCCGCAGCCACCAGTCAATGAAGTTCCAGCTCTTGCTGCTGAACCAAGAGCAGCTTATCAGGAACCTCTTCTGGTCAGATGGAAGAAAGTTAAGCCAGCAGACTTTGAGGGTTCTAAGGACCCGTTAGTCGTACAGGGATGGTTGAAGACAATTGAAGCCACCTTAAGACTCATGGATTTCACAGACAAGGAGAAGGTTCTCTGTGCATCGTACTATCTCACCATGGAGGCCAGAATTTGGTGGGATGGCATTGAAATGAGCAGGAATGTTGATGAAATAACATGGGCTGACTTTGTTCATGAATTTAACATGAAGTTTTTCCACATGAATGTTACAATGAAACATTTTGAGGAGTTCAAAAACCTACGCTAGGGGGATATGTCAGTCACTGATGTGGTGATGAAGTTTGACCAGCTAGCCCGTTTATGTCCAAGAATGGTTATGGATGAAAGTGAAAGGGTCAGAAGACTAATCAGAGCCTTTAGGCCAGAAATTGCTGCTATTGTGGATGGGGCAAGTCCACCTAGGACTCAAGAGTAGGTTGTTATGAGAGCCCAACGTGCGGAATTTCACTTGTCCAAACTAAGAAGGAACAAGCCTCAGTCAGGCCAATGAGTCAATAATGCAAACAATCAAAACCGCCCTCCACACAGGAACAACAATAGCAACAACAACAACCAGAAATGGAGGAATCATAAGAGGAAGGGCAATCCTCAAAACCAGTAGGGCCAAGACAACAAGAGGCATAATGATGGTCAGCACAACAACAATAACAGGCGGTTTCAACCATGTGCCAAATGTGGAAAGAATCATCTAGGGGAATGTCATTTGGGAACAAACAAATTTTTTATTTGTGGGCGTGAATACCACTTTGTTAAGAACTGCCCCAAGTTGATGAATGCCAATGCCCCTTAGAGAGCTCCTCCTCAAGCCCAGCTTCATTATTTGCAAGCTTCCCTTGAAGGGCCACTTATTAGTCAAGGGAGAATTGAAGCTCCACCAACGAATGCCCAAATCTATGCCATGACAAAAGAACAAGTGGCTGCTGAAGCCTCCAATGTGGTCATAGGTCAGATAACAAGTTTATCTAATAATGCTTATGTTCTCTTTGATACGGGTGCCACACATTCTTTTGTATCTATGTCATATGCTAAAAAGTTAGAGGTTCGTTTAGAGCCTATGAGACAGGGATTCACTACGACACTACCCTCCGGGGAAGTGATATTATCTACACATTGTTTGCATATAATACCCCTATAGATTTTTGATAGGGAGCTATTCGTAGACCTCATTGTGATCGACATGCATGACTATGATATGATTCTTGGGATGGATTTCCTAAGCAAGTACAATGCCTCTATTGAATGCCAAAAATGAAAGGTGATCTTCCATCCAAAAGGTGATCAGAAATTTATTTATGTTGGCAAGTCCAAGAAGAAACCCAACATGTTTTTATCTACAATGAAAGCAAGGAAGGTATTAGCAAGTGGCTGCATGGGCTATCTAGCGAACATTGTAGACAAAAGTCAAGAAGAAAAGACAAGAATTGAAGATGTACCTATAGTTCATGAATATGCTGAAGTGTTTCTTGATAATCTGACGGGTCTACCACAAGAAAGAGAAGTCAAATTCGAGATTGAGCTCGCTCCTGGCACCGATCCAATCTCAAAAGCGCCTTACAGAATGGCCCTAGTAGAGTTAAAGGAGCTTCACATGCAATTGAAGGAGCTACTCGACAAAGGATTCATCAGGCCAAGTCACTCACCATGGGGAGCTCCAGTCTTGTTTGTAAAGAAGATGGATGGCACTATAAGACTCTACATTGACTATAGAGAGCTGAACAAGGTGACAATCAAGAACAAGTACCCGTTGCCTCGAATCGTTGATTTGTTTGACCAGCTCAAGGGTGTATCTGTGTTTTCAAAGATTGATCTATGATCGGGATACCATCAATTGAAGATTAAAGAAGGAGATATCCCCAAGACTGCTTTCAGGTTGAGGTATGGTCACCATGAATTTATGGTTATGCCTTTCGGTTTGACGAATGCACCGGCTGCCTTTATGGATTTGATAAACTTGGTATTCAAGGATTTCCTCGATAAATTTGTTGTTGTCTTTATTGATGATATTCTTGTCTATTCTAAGAATCAAGAAGAACATGAGGAGCATTTAAGGATTGTGCTGGAGACTTTAAGAAGACACCAGCTATATGTAAAGTTTTCCAAATGCGAGTTTTAGCTTAATAAAGTGTCTTTCTTGGGGCTTGTTATTTCAAAGGAAGGGATTATGGTTGACCCTACTAAAGTAGAAGTTGTTCTCAACTGGAAGCAACCAACGAATGCAAGTGAAATAAGGAGCTTCTTGGGTTTAGCAAGATATTATCAGAGATTTGTAGAAGACTTCTCCAAGATAGCAGCTCCACTTACAAATCTGACTCACAAAGGACAGAAGTATGAATGGACAGATGCATATGAAAAGAGTTTTCAAGAATTGAAGAAGAGGCTGAAGGAAATGATAGGTTCGTAATTTATAGTGATGCATCCAAGATGGGCCTCAGAGCTGTATTAATGCAAAATGAAGGGTGATTGCTTATGCGTTAAGACAACTGAAGGATTACGAAAAGAATTATCCTACTCATGACCTCGAGTTAGCAGCAGTTGTTTTTGCGTTGAAGATATGGAGGCATTATTTATATGGGGTCCAATGTAAGATCTTCACTGATCATCAAAGTCTAAAGTACTTCTTCATGCAAAGAGACCTGAACATGAGACAACGAAGATGGCTAGAGTTAGTGAAGGATTATGATTATGAAATCCTTTATTATCCTGGAAAAGCTAACAGAGTGGCTGATGCTCTAAGTAGGAAGTCAGTTGCCACGTTGATGTCAATGCAAGCAATGTCTCCACCTTTAAGGAAGGAAATTCTAGACTTTGGTTTGGAACTTATAGCAGGACAGCTATCAGCACTCTCTCTTGCTCCGACGATGTACGATGAAATTCAGAGAAAACAAGATAAAGATGTAAGTCTTGTAAGGATTAAGCAAGAAATGAAAGAAGAAAAATGTCAAGAGTTTCGTATTGTGGATGACGGAACTCTGTACCTCAAGGACCGCTTATGTGTTCCCAATGTTGATGACTTAAGGGAAAACATCTTAGCGAAAATTCATGACACTCCTTACTCTATTCATCCAGGTGCAACAAAGATGTATAATGATCTAATGGGTAACTTCTGGAGGTTTGGAATGAAACGTGATGTTGCAATGTATGTGAAGAAATGTATGACATGTCAACAAGTAAAGGCTAAACACCAGAGACCTGGTGGTGAACTACAGTCTATCCAAATACCAGAATGGAAGTGGGAGGATATAGCAATGGATTTCATTACCGGTTTGGCCAGAACTATGAACGGTTATGATGCAATTTGGATAGTTGTGGATCGATTAACTAAGGCGGTGCATTTCATTCCTATAAAGATCACTTACTCCATGGAACGGTTAGCGGAACTCTATGTTAAGGAGATTGTACGACTTCATGGGATTCCCAAGTCAATCATCTCAGATCGTGATGGCAGGTTCACATCTAAGTTTTGGAAGAGTGTACAAACTACAATAGGAACCAGGCTACATTTCAATACAGCTTTTCAACCTCAGACAGACGGCCAAACGGAGAGGAAAAACTTGATTTTAGAGGATATGCTACGTGCTTGTTCTCTCAATTTTAAGACCAGCTAGTGTAAAATGTTGCCGTTAGTAGAGTTTTCTTACAACAATAGCTTTTAGGCGACAATTGGGATGGCACCTTATGAAGCGCTATATGGGCAAAGATACAGGTCACCTATATGTTGGCACGAAGCTAGTGAAAAGAAGCTGATGGAAAGCGTCGATGCTGAAAGAACTGAATTTGTGAATGAAACCTCTGAGATGATAAAGTTGATAAGAAGAAGAATAGAGACCACTCAAAGCCGTCAGAAGAGTTATGCTGACAAGAGAAGAAGACCCTTAAAGTTCGCTGTGGCAGAATATGTGTTTTTGAAAGTTGTGTTAGACATATATGCCCTAAGGAGTAAAAATGTAATACATTTTTTGAGACATTTTTATCAATAAAGGATCTATTCATTATTTATATACCAAATCTTGTCCTCTTTACATTCTTATTTGTTGAATGTATGTTAAGCAAACAATAGTCTGAGACTGTCAGTCTAAACCTTAAGAATTGGGCATATGATGGACTGATTATGCGAAAGACACGATTCTTAAGGTGACGGTCTAAAACATATGATCCACAATCGAGGGAATAAAGTTAGGCGCTTTATTCATGTAAAGATTGTTATGTTTCTATATCCCTTATGGGAGATAGTTTGTCTTGACCATCGGAGTTGGACTCCGTGAATAGAAACATTAGCACGTTTTCATAGGTGACGATGTGTTGGATCGGGATGTTAGACATGTATGCCCTAAGGAGTAAAAATGTAATACATTTTTGGAGATATTTTTATCAATAAAGAATTTATTCATTTATATATACCAAATCTTGTCCTCTTTACATTCATATTTGTTGAATGTATGATAAGCAAACAGTAGTCTAAGACTGTTAGCCTAAACCTTAAGAATTGGGCATATGATGGACTGATTATGCAAAAGACACGATTCTTAAGGTGACGGTCTAAAACATATGATCTGTAATCGAGGGAATAAAGTTAGGCGCTTTATTCATGTAAAGATTGTTATGTTGTCTATATCCCTTTTGGGAGATGGTTTTTCTTGACCATCAGAGTTGGACTCCGTGAATAGAAACATTGGCACGTTGTCATAGGTGATGATGTGTTGGATCGGGACATAAAGTGAATTGATTTGGATTAATAATTCTGTCTCGGCAAATCGATTCACTTTAGATAGTCATTTGTATTGTATCTTAATCCTGAGATGAATAATGGGCTCGTTGTCTTGACTTGTGTGTTTTGATGTGCCAAAGGGTGACACCCACCTCTCAATAGTGGTATGCATACCGGTACGTTGGAGGCATGACTCTTGATATCGTAGACTTGTTATTTATAGATATGGAATCCCTAGCTCCTCTTTAGGAGTAATGATATCCTCTTATATGCGTTGTCCTGTAATTGGAAAACTGGAGCGCTCAACCATTTGGATACATAGGTGTAACCGAATGGTATACTATCTTTGGATGGTAAGTTTTCTAATGGTGAGACAATGAAACATAAGATAAAAATAATCGGGAAGGTAAGACAAAACTTGTCCTTAAGCCGATTATGGATTATCATATGGGGATACGATACACTTTGATATGTCATGGAGACTTAGCTACAGGAGCTTCGTAATTCTATAAAGTTTGAGTGTGCAGCTCCAAGCTTTTAGTGGAGTAGCATTGGAGTTGATAATTATGAAATGTATATCTGGGATATTGGGTTTCATAATTATCATGAGCTTGAACTTTATAGGTCCATTTTGGTCCCCTTTGTTAGCTCACAAAGTCCTGTAACGACACGGCATGCTTTAACAATAATTGGTGACTTATGTCACATTTATCAGATTAGTTTAAAATTTTTAAGAATCAAATAATTCATGTCTGTTTATCGGTTGAATTAATTTTGTAAGAAATTAGTTCAAGATAAACTTGTTGAATTATTGCGATTAGATAATTCTTATCTGTTTAGCGGTTGATTTAATTTTGGATAAATTAGATCAAGATAAACTTGTAGAATTATTGTGAATTGATTTATTTTCTTAGAGATTATCTTGATAAAGTTTGTTTTGATCAGATATCTTCTCTGCTGAGTTATTTGAATCAAAACTGAGACTTTATCCTTTAGAATCTCGGGTGGAAAATAAAAGATTCACGGAGATTTTTTCTCAAGACTTCGGCCTGCAGAATGACGTGGTCGGCCTGCCGAACTGACCTGTTCGGCCTGTCGATTAGAGGGAGATAAGATTACGTGTTTTCACACGGATCTTATCAGATATTGATCCGAACTTGATTCTGTGTCAAGTTTTTGAGACCTAATCTTATATGGACTGACTAGGACCAATAGCTATATAAAGGGAGTGAGTCTTATGATTTACTTATATCAATTTGAGAGATTAAGAGTGATACTCTTCTAGTGAGCATCTGAAAACTCTCTGAGAGCTTTTGTTCACAAATCACGAGCACTAGCTTTGGGTTCTCTCTATTGGTTGGAAGGAGAGTCACCGGTGGAAGAGCTGTACATGTGAGCCCACACTCACTCTGGTTCTGGATAGAGAATAGCAAAGAAGACCAGTTGGTTGAGGCTCTTCTACAACGTTACTTCTCTACACAGGTTGTGGAAGTTCTTCGGCACACTGAGGTTAGTAAGATCTGTTTAATTTATATATATAACATGTCAAACTTGTGTTTTAGAAATTACTCTGATGAAAAATTTTTAAAATTCGACTGCGCACTTTGTTTCCAACAATTGGTATCAGAGCCGAGAATTTTGCAGAAATTTGCAAGTTTGTGATCATGTTATATGCATAAATTTTGTGATCTTAATCTCTCCTATGCTTGAATTAAATTTTATAGAGAGATGGCACTCTAGGTTTCTATATAATATATATGTTGTCATGGATTATGTGGTGAATATTTGTTAATTAATTATGATTGATTAAATCATTGTTTAATTATTTATTAATTAATTAATACCGGTTATGGTTCCTTAGAGGTTAGAATGTGTATCTTGGTTTTTCATGTAATTAGATGGCGGACTATCATCTCCGTCTAGGAATTGTTATTTAATTTTTAATTTGTAAGAATTTTGTAATTAAATAATTATTCAGAGAAGACGGATCGAGAAGTCGGATCTAGAAATTTGATGATGGCTCCTCCAGGTATTTCCTGAGTCTCTAATTTTATGTTTTTGAATTGTTGAAAATAAAATTAATGAATTGCATTAAAATTGTATTTTATGGAAAGAGGGTTTTCTGCTCGGTCGGCATGCCGAACCTCACAGTTCGGCAGGCCGAAGGTCACAGATCGGTAGGCCGGACGTGTGGCCCGGCAGGCCGACAGTGGGGTAGAAATTTTGGTGCTCTGCCGGCAGGCCAAACTTTCATGATCGGCAGGCCGATCATCCAGATTGGCCTACCGATCGAGAGCTGCCAAGTGTCCAAAAAAGATGTAATGTTTTCGATGCAGTTTTAATTTTTTTTTTGGGACGATTCTGAGAAACATTAAATTTAGATATGACTGGAAATAAGAAATATTCGATTCATACGGGATTGAAAACTTGAAGATGGATATTACATCAAGAAGTATACCGCTTGAGGATTCAAGGATGAAGAATCGATAGATGTCTCGATTATTCTCTTGTAATCTTAGTTTTCTATTCTCTAGGGTGGAACCATAATATTACGGTTATTATTATTTTGCTTGTAGCTTTGCTTGATTACTTTGCTTGTCTGCATTATAATATGATTTACCATGTATATTGATAACATGTCATATAGGATAGGGAGTGCCGCTCATATTAAAATTGTTCATGCATAATTTTAAAATAAAACCTTGACTTCAAAAGATTGAGTGGGAGAAGGTTTTCGAAGAGAGGACCTAAGGCCTCCATCGTTGGTCCATAGGAAGAACATGGTGGTCCCGACCCCTAGGAAGGGATTTCTATCATGTACCAGATTGGATATTTGAAAGGATTAGGTATTTTAGTATGATTTATGGTTGCACACCCCTAGGTGGTGATTGTAAATCACGGATAAAATATTGAAACGGTGGTTATACACTCACATTAATTTTTTTATTAACCTCCCCTAGCAGCTCTGTTAATAAAATTAATGGCCAAAGAAATGATTATTAGTATATGCTGGATCATACGGGTCCTGGATGGCATATATTAATCAGGAGGGGATCTGTGTTCCTGATTGAATTTGGCATGACTCCCCTAGGAGCTTGTTGAATTCTGAGTTGGGAATTGTCGTTGTAAGGTTGTGATATTTTCAAGGTTTTGACACATATACACATTTGTATGATTTTACATGATTGTGTTATCTTACTAAATTATTATATATGTTTGCTTATGTTTGGTATATGATTCTTTATTGTAGATTGGAAATGTCTAAAAATGCTTTATCATCGATACTTGACAAAAACCAATTAACCGGTGAGAATTATAACGATTGGAAACGGAACCTGGACATCGTCCTATCCTTTGAGAAACTGAAATATGTACTGACAACTCCTTGTCCTCCCGAGCCTATGGGAGACTCAAGTAATGAGCATTTCCAAACATACGATCCCTAGAAAGATGCAAATGATCAGGCCCGCTGCTATGTTATGGCTAGCATGAACAACGTGCTGCAGGCTCAACATCAGGATTATGAGACTACGAAGCAGATCTTGGATAATCTTGAGGACATGTTTGGAGGCCAGGCCATAACAAAGCGGCAAGGGGAGCTTCAGAAACTCTTAAACTATAGACAGAGACCGGGGATATCTGTAAAGGCGCACATGATGTTGGTCATGGGTTACCTCGCTAAGGCTCAAACCAATGGAGCTGACATCGATGCTAAAACTCAAATGACTATGGTCTTTGAGACTCTGTCTAAGGAATTTATTCCGTTCAGAGCTACTTTTAATTTAAGCAATAGACGAGAGATGACCTTGACAGAACTGATGAAACAGTTACAGGAGTTTGAACTGCTGATCAAGGAGTCTCCTGCTAGTGGTGAGGCCAACATGGTAGCTGCTTCTGGTTCCAAACCTAACTCTGGGAATGGAAAGAAGCAGCAGGCCAAGAGTGGGAAGTCTTCTATTCCTGCTGCTACCAAGAGCAAGAAGAAGAAGAAGAAGAACCCAAAGTAGCTTAAGTGCTTCTTCTGTGGTAAGGTAGGGCATATAAAGAAGCATTGCAAGGACTTCCTTTCCAAGGGAGGTAGGTGTGATCTTCTATATTTAGAAACTTGCTTGGTTGAGGAATCCAGTGACATCTGGGTCATAGAGTCTGGTGCAACTAATCATATTTGTGTTTCTCTGTAGGGATTCAAAGAAACAAGAAGTCTGTTGTGTGAAGACTTAAGGCTTCAGATGGGCGATGGATCCTTGGTCTTAGCAGAAGCAGTGGGAGATTTCTATCTTTACTTTGATAATTATAGAAATTTAATTTTGCGAGATTGTTTTTATGTTCCTAAATTTAAAAGGAATTTAATTTCTATATCTTCTTTATTTAATGACTCCTACGTCGTATCTTTCAATGAAAAAGTTGTGATTCGTAAAAACAAATCTTTTACCTGTTCTAGATGGATGCAAAACAATCTATATTATATCAAACCTAAGATGGACTTATTGCTTAATGCTGAGATAAATGATAATAACTCAAAAAGACTTAAAACTTCTCAGTCTAATAGGACTTATCTTTGGTATTTGCGCCTTGGCCACATTAACCTAAATAGGATTCAAAGGTAGGTAAGGGATGGACCTTTAAGTCACTTAAAGGTGGAATCTATACCTCAATGTGAATCTTGTTTGGAGGGTAAAATGACCAAAAGACCATACGGGTCTAAGGGCAATAGGGCCGAAGGGGTTCTAGAACTTGTGCATAGTGATGTTTGCGGACCGATGAACATCCGAGCACGAGGAGGGTATGAGTACTTCGTCACTTTTATAGACGATTACTCAAGATATGGGTATGTGTACCTAATGCGCCAGAAAAGTAAAACATATGATAAGTTCAGGGTGTTTCGGGCTGAAGTGGAAAAGCAACTAGGTAGGCCCATAAAGGCACTTCGATCTGATCAAGGTGGGGAATACCTTTCTGATGAGTTCTTAGGACACTTGTTAGAGAATGCGATTTTATCCCATTTGACTGCACCAGGCACTCCGCAGCAGAATGGCGTAGCGGAGAGAAGGAATAGGACTTTGTTGGACATGATTAGGTCCATTATGAGTCATTCATCATTGCCTTTATCCCTTTGGGGATATGCACTACAAACCACATGTTATCTTTTGAACAACGTGCCTTCAAAATCGGTCCCTAAAACTCCTCACGAGTTGTGGACAAGACGAAAGACATCCTTAACCATATTCACATACGGGGATGTCTGGCTCATCTCCTGTTTAAGGATCCGAGTAAGTTGGAAGCACGTTCGGAAGTTTGCATGTTTGTAGGATATCCAAAAGGGACCAAAGTGGGTTATTTTTATAACCCAAAGGAAAATAAAGTCGTGGTTTCAACTAATGCGACTTTCCTTGAGGAGAGTTGCATGGACGACTTTAAACCTCGAAGCAAAGTGGTGCTTGAGGAGTTAAGGGGTGATCCGTTCACTCTGGAGGTTTCGAACGAATCCATTCCGATCGGTATAGAAAAACCAAACAAACCTGAACAACAACCTCAGGGGCTTCGGCATAGTAGGAGGATCGGGCGTTAACCTAAGAGGTATATGTTCAATGGGGAGGTCTTTTTGGCTGAACCGGATGAACATGACAGGGATCCTTATACTTAAACAGAAGCTATGGAGGATGTTGATTCAAGACTCTAGACAGACGCCATAAACATAGAGATGAAGTCTATGGAGACTAATCAGGTCTGGGAGCTTATGGATCTTCCCAAAGGGGTAAAACCCATAGGATGTAAGTGCATCTACAAGAGGAAAAGAGGAGTGGATGGAAAGGTCGAAACCTTTAAGGCTAGACTGGTAGCTAAGGGTTATACGCAAAAGGAAGGAATCGATTATGAGGAAACCTTTTCGCCTGTAGCCATGCTTAAGTCCATTCGGATTCTCTTGTCCATAGCTGCCGCTCTCGACTACGAGATTTGGCAGATGGATGTCAAGATGACTTTTCTGAATGGCTATCTTGATGAGTCCATTTATATGGAACAACCAGACGGGTTCAAGGTCGTGGGTCAAGAGGGTAAGGTTTGTAAGCTGCTAAAGTCTATTTATGGACTTAAGCAGGCTTCTCATTCTTGGAACATAAGATTTGATCAAGTGATCAAGACTTATGGGTTCTCACAAAATGTGGATGAACCATGTGTTTACAAACACATTAATGATGGGAAGGTGGTTTTTCTACTGCTCTATGTAGATGACATTCTGCTAATTGGCAATGATGTTGGGGCATTGTCATTAGTCAAATTATGGTTGACCAAGTAGTTTGACATGAAGGACTTAGGTGAGGCTAATTTTGTTCTCGGTATCTAGATCTTTCGGGATAGGAAGAACAAAATGATAGCTTTGTCTTAGGCCGGCTACATAGATAAAATTCTTAGGAGGTTTGCAATGCAGGATTCCAAGAAAGGTGGGCAACCATCTAGGTCTGGAATTACTCTTTCTAAGAAAGACTCTCCAAAGTCTTATGAAGAAAGAGAAAACATGAAGAAGGTGCCGTATGCTTTTAGTGGATATTACATCAAGAAGTATACCGCTTGAGGATTCAAGGATGAAGAATCGATAAATGTCTCGATTATTCTCTTGTAATCTTAGTTTTCTATTCTCTAGGGTGGAACCATAATATTATGGTTATTATTATTTTGCTTGTAGCTTTGCTTAATTGCTTTGCTTGTCTGCATTATAATATGATTTACCATGTATATTGATAACATGTCATATAGGATAGGGAGTGCCGCTCATATTAAAATTGTTCATGCATAATTTTAAAATAAAACCTTGACTTCAAAAGATTGAGTGGGAGAAGGTTTTCGAAGAGAGGACCTAAGGCCTCCATCTTTAGTCCATAGGAAGAACATGGTGGTCCCGACCCCTAGGAAGGGATTTCTATCATGTACCAGATTGGATCTCTAAAAGGATAAGGTATTTTAGTATGATTTATGGTTGCACACCCCTAGGTGGTGATTATAAATCATGGATAAAATATTGAAACGGTGGTTATGCACTCACGTTAATTTTATTATTAACCTCCCATAGGAGCTCTGTTAATAAAATTAATGGCCAAAGAAACAATTATTAGTATATGCTGGATCATATGGGTCCTGGATGGCATATATTAATCAGGAGGGGATCCGTGTTCCTGATAGAATTTGGAATGACTCCCCTAGGAGCTTGTTGAATTCTGAGTTAGGAATTATTGTTGTAAGGTTGTGATATTTTCAATGTTTTGACACGTAAACACATTTGTATGATTTTACATGATTGTGTTATCTTACTAAATTATTATATATGTTTGCTTATATTTGGTATATGATTCTTTATTGTAGATTGAAAATGTCTAAAAATGCTTTATCATCGATACTTGACAAAAACCAATTAACCAGTGAGAATTATAACGATTGGAAACAGAACTTGGAGATCGTCCTATCCTTTGAGAAACTGAAATATGTACTGACAACCCCTTGTCCTCCCAAGCCTACAGGAGACTCTAGTAATGAGCAATTCCAAGCGTACGATTGCTGGAAAGATGCTAATGATCAGGCCCACTGCTATGTTATGGCTAGCATGAACAACGTGCTGCTGGCTCAACATCAAGATTATGAGACTGCGAAGCAGATCTTGGATAATCTTGAGGACATGTTTGGAGGCCAGGCCATAACAAAGCGGCAAAGGGCGCTTCAAAAACTCTTAAACTGTAGACAGAGACCGGGGACATCTGTAAAGGAGCACATGATGTTAGTCATGGGTTACCTCGCTGAGGCTCAAACCAATGGTGCCGACATCGATGCTGGAACTCAGATGACTATGGTCTTTGAGACACTATCTAAGGAATTTATTCCGTTTAGAGCTACTTTTAATTTAATCAATAGATGGGATATGACCTTGACAGAACTGATAAAACAGTTACAGGAGTTCAAACTGCTGATCAGGGAGTCTCTTGCTGATGGTGAGGCCAACATGGTAGCTGCTTCTGGTTCCAATCCTAACTCTAGGAGTGGAAAGAAGCAATGGGCCAAGAACAGGAAGTCTTCTACTCTCGCTACTACCAATAGCAAGAAGAAGAAGAAGAAGAAACCAAAGAAGCTTAAGTGCTTCTTCTGTGGTAAGGTTGGGCATATAAAGAAGCATTGCAAGGACTTCCTTTCCAAGGGAGGTAGGTATGATCTTCTATATTTAGAAACTTGTTTGGTTGAGGAATCCAGTGACATCTGGGTCATAGATTCTGTAACTAATCATGTTTGTGTTTCTCTGCAGGGATTCAAAGAAACGAGAAGTCTACTACGTGAAGACTTAACGCTTCAGATGGGCGATGGATCCTTGGTCTCAGCGGAAGAAGTGGGAGATGTCCATCTTTACTTTGATAATTATAGGAATTTAATTTTGCAAGATTGTTTTTATGTTCCTAAATTTAAAAGGAATTTAATTTCGGTATCTTCTTTATTTAAAGACTCCTACGTGGTATCTTTTAATGAAAAAGTGGTGATTCATAAAACCAAATCTTTTATATGTTCTGGATGGATTCAAAATAATCCATATTTTATCAAACCTAAGATGAACTTAATGCTTAATGCTAAGATAAATGATAATGACTCAAAAAGACTTGAAACTTCTCACTCTAATAAGACTTATCTTTGGCATTTGTGCCTTGGCCATATTAACCTGAATAGGATTCAAAGGTTGGTAAGGGATGGATCTTTAAGTCACTTAAAGGTGGAATCTATACCTCAATATGAGTCTTGTTTGGAGGGTAAAATGACAAAAAGACCATACAGGCCTAAGGGCAATAGGGCTGAAGGGGTTCTAGAGCATGTGCATAGTGATGTGTATGGATCGATGAACATCCAGGCATGAGGAGGGCATGAGTACTTCATCACTTTTATTGACGATTACTCAAGTTATGGGTATGTGTAACTGATGCACCACAAAAGCAAAACTTATGATAAGTTCAGGGAGTTTCAAGCTGAAGTGGAGAAGCGATTAGGTAGACCCATAAAGGCACTTCGATCTGATCGAGGTGGGAATACCTTTCTGATGAGTTCTTGGGACATTTGTTAGAGAATGGGATTTTATCCCATTTGACTGCGCCGCGCACTCTGCAACAGAATGACGTAGCGGAGAGAAGGAATAGGACTTTGTTGGATATGATTCGGTCCATGATGAGTTATTCATCATTGCCTTTATCCATTTGGGGATATGCACTACAAACCACATGTCATCTTTTGAACAATGTGCCTTCAAAATCAGTCCCTAAAACTCCTCACGAGTTGTGGACAAGACGGAAGACATCCTTAAACCATATTCGCATATGGGGATGTCTAGCTCATGTCCTGTTTAAGGATCCGAATAAGTTGGAAGCACATTCAAAAGTTTGCGTGTTTGTAGGATATCCAAAAGGGACTAAAGGGGGTTATTTTTATAAACCAAAGGAAAATAAAGTCGTGGTTTCAAATAATGCGACTTTCCTTGAGAGAGTTACATGGACGACTTTAAACCTCGAAGCAAAGTGGTGCTTGAGGAGTTAAGGGGTGATCCGTTCACTCCGGAGGTTCCGAACTAAACCATTCTGATCGGTGTAGAAAAACCAAACAAACCTGAACAACAACCTCAGGGGCTTCGGTGTAGTGGGAGGATCGGGCGTCAACCTTAGAGGTATATGTTCAATGGGGAGGTCTTTTTGGCTGAACAGGATGAACATGACAGGGATCCTTATACTTACGCAGAAGCTATGGAGAATGTTGATTCAAGACTCTGGACGGAGGCCATGAACATAGAGATGAAGTCTATGGAGACTAATCGGGTCTGGGAGCTTGTGGATCTTCCCGAAGGGGTAAAACCCATAAGGTGTAAGTGGATCTACAAGAGGAAAAGAGGAGTAGATGGAAAGGTCAAAACCTTTAAGGCTAGACTGGTAGCTAAGGGTTATACGCAAAAGGAAGGAATCGATTATGAGGAAACCTTTTCGCCTGTAGCCATGCTTAAGTCCATCCGGATTCTCTTGTCCATAGCTGCCGCTCTTGACTACGAGATTTGGCAGATGGATGTCAAGACGGCTTTTCTGAATGGCTATCTTGATGAGTCTATCTATATGGAACAACCAGACAGGTTCAAGGTCGCGGGTCAAGAGGGTAAGGTTTGTAAGCTGCTAAAGTCAATTTATGGACTTAAGCAAGCTTCTCGTTCTTGGAACATAAGATTTGATCAAGTGATCAAGACTTATGGGTTCTCAAAAAACATGGATGAACCATGTGTTTACAAACACATTAAGGATGGGAAGGTGGTTTTTCTACTTCTATGTAGATGACATTCTGCTAATTGGCAATGATGTTGGGGCATTATCATCGGTCAAATTATGGTTGACCAAGCAGTTTGACATGAAGGACTTGGGTGAGGCTAATTTTGTTCTTGGTATCCAGATCTTTCGAGATAGGAAGAACAAAATGATAGCTTTGTCACAGGCCGGCTACATAGATAAAATTCTCAGGAGGTTTGCAATGCAGGATTACAAGAAAGGTGGGCAATCATCTAGGTCTGGAATTACTCTTTCTAAGAAAGACTCTCCAAAGTCTTATGAAGAAAGAGAATACATGACGAAGGTGCCTTATGCTTTGGCAGTGGGTAGTCTCATGTATGCCATGCTTTGCACACGACCGGATATTAGCTATGCGGTCGGGATTGTAAGTCAATTTCAGGCGGATCCAAGACCGAACTATTGGGTTGCGGTAAAGCACATTTTCAAGTACCTGAGAAGGACTTGAGGGTATATGCTTGTGTATTCGGGTGAGGATTTAACTCCTCTAGGATACACTGATTCAAATTTTCAATCCTGTCTAGATTCTAGGAAATCGACTTCGGGTTTTGTGTTTACTCTGGGTGATGGTGCCATTAGTTGGAGAAGTACGAAGCAAGATTGCACTTCGGATTCAACGATGAAGGCCAAGTATGTGGCGGCTAGTGATGCTTCGAAAGAAGCAGTGTGGCTCTGCAAGTTCCTTGGGGATCTTGAGGTAGTTCCTTGTATGGATAAAACGGTATCACGGTACTGTGATAGCAGTGCGGCAGTAGCTAATGGTAAGGAACCAAGATTTCACAAGAAGAGTAAGCATATTGATTGGAAGTATCATGTGATAAAGGACTTCATTGAGGGCGGGCATGTCACAGTGTGCAAGATCGCGTCAGAGGATAATTTAGCTGATCCGTTTACAAAGACACTTACTGGGAGAGTCTTCGAGAGGCATGTGGAAGCTATGGGGATGCGAAATTTGCTGTATTTACTCACTTTGTGCAAGTGAGAGATTGTTAGACATGTATGCCCTAAGGAGTAAAAATGTAATACATTTTTGGAGACATTTTTATCAATAATAATCATTATTTATATACCAAATCTTGTCCTCCTTGCGTTCATATTTGTTGAATGTATGTTAAGCAAACAATAGTCTGAGACTGCCGATCTAAACCTTAAGAATTGGGCATATGATGGACTGATTATGCGGAAGACACGATTCTTAAGGTGACGGTCTAAAACATATGATCCGCAATCGAGGGAATAAAGTTGGGCACTTTATTCATGTAAAGATTGTTATGTTGTCTATATCCCTTTTGGGAGATGGTTTGTCTTGACCATCGGAGTTAGACTCTGTGAATAGAAACATTGGCACATTGTCATAGGTGACGATGTGTTGGATCGGGACATAAAGTGAATTGATTTGGGTTAATAATTCTGTCTCGGCAAATCGATTCACTTTAGACAGTCATTTGTATTGTATCTTAATCCTGAGATGAATAGTGGGCCCGTTATCTCGACTTGTGTCTTTTGATGTACAAAAGGGTGACACCCACATCTCAATAGTGGTGTGCATGCCGGTACGTTGGAGATATGACTCTTGATAGCGTAGACTTGTTATTCATAGAAATGGAATCCATAGCTCCTCTTTAGGAGTAATGATATCCTCTTATATGCGTTGTCCTATAATTAGAAAATTGGAATGCTCAACCATTTAGATACGTAGGTGTAACCGAATGGTATACTATCTTTGGATGGTAAGTTTTCTAATGGTGAGACAATGGAACGTAAGATAAAAATAATCGGGAAGGTAAGACAGAAATTGTCCTTAAGCCGATTATGGATTTTCATATGGGGATACGATATACTATGATATGTCATGGAGACTTAGCTATATGAGCTTCGTAATTCTATTAAGTTCGAGAGTGCAGCTCCAAGCTTTTAGTGGAGTACCGTTGGAGTTGATAATTGTGAAATGTATATTTGGGATAATGGGTTTCATAATTATCATGAGCTTGAACTTTATAGGTCCATTTTGGTCCCCTTTGCTAGCTCGCAAAGTCCTGTAACGACACGGTGTGCTTTTCCAATAATTGGTGACTTATGTCAGATTTATCAGATTGGTTTAAAATTTGAAAGAATTAAATAATTCTTGTTTATTTATTGGTTGAATTAATTTTGTAAGAAATTAGTTCAAGATAAACTTGTTGAATTTTTGCGATCAGATAATTCTTGTCTGTTTATCGGTTGTTTTAATTTTAGACAAATTAGATCAAGATAAACTTGTAGAATTATTGTGAATTGATTTATTTTCTTAGAGATTATCTTGATAAAGTTTGTTTTGATCAGATAACTTCTCTATTGGGTTATTTGAATCAAAACTGAGACTTTATCCTTTAGAATCTCGGGTGAAAAATAAAAGATTCATGGAGATTTTTTCTCGAGAGTTCGGCCTGCCGGATGACGTGTTCGGCCTATCGATAGGGCCTGCTCGGCCTGCCAATCAGGATGTTCGGCCTGCCAATCGGTGAGTGATAAGATTTCACATTTTGACACGGATCTTATCAAATATTGATCCAAACTTGATTCTGTTTCGAGTTTTTGAGACCTAATCTAATAAGGACTGACCCCAGGACCAATAGCTATAAAAAGGGAGTGAGTCTTATGATTTACATAGATCAATTGAGAGATTAAGAGTGATACTCTTCTAGTGAGCATCTGAAGTACTCCCTGAGAGCTTTTGTTCACAAATCAAGAACAGTAGCTTTGGGTTCTCTCTATTGGTTGGAAGAAGAGTCACCGGTGGAAGAGCTGTACGTGTGAGCCCACACTCACTCCGGTTGTGGATAGAGAATAGCAAAGAAGACTAGTTGGTTGAGGCTTTTCTGGAACGTTACTTCTCTACATAGGTTGCGGAGGTTCTTCGGCACACAGAGGTTAGTAAGATCTGTCTAATTTATACATATAACATGTCAAACTTGTGTTTTGGAAAATACTCTGATGACAAAAAATTTTAAAATTTTGCTCCGCACAACGTTTCCAACAAGTTGCACCAATGAAAGGAATTATGAGGTTTGGGAAGAAAGGTAAGTTAAGTCCAAGATTTATCGGTCCTTATGAAGTTGTTAAACGAATAGGCAAGGTGGCTTATCAGCTAAAATTGCCATCAGAAATGTCCACAATGCACGAAGTGTTTCATGTCTCCATGCTCAAAAAGTAGGTCCCGGACCCTACGCTTGTGATTGAGCCACAAGTGATCGAGATACGGGAAGACTTAAGTTATGAAGAAAAGCCAATGAAGATACTCGATCGAAAAACTAAGACCTTGAGGAATAAAGAAATTCCATTGGTCAAGGTGTTATGGCGAAATCATCAAGTTGAAGAAGCTACATGGGAACGTGAAGATGACATGATAACTATGTATCCGCAATTATTCTAAGTTTCGAGGATGAAACTTTTATAGGGTGGGGAGAATTGTAACACCCACCTATTTTTATGTAACAGATCACGTTAAGCTAGTAACGATGTTAAGGAAATATTATTAATAATTTATGTTATATGTTATGATTTATGATTTTAATGTTACTGACTTTTATTTCAAGTTCTATGACAGGTGACGACCGCATGGAATCGTTGTGCTTAAGTGTTCATGTTAATTTTAATGTATGTTTAATTATGATGCAATGATGATTTGAATGTTATTAATGAATGGTATTTTAAAGACAGTTCGGCAGGCCAAACTTTCAATTTCGGTAGGCCAAAAAGTCTACCAAAGATCGGCAGGCCGAACATGGTGGAACCAGCAGGCCGAAGATAGCTACGAGCAGTCAGCAGAAATCTCTCCAAATTTATGGTTGAGATGATTACGTTAAATGGGTGATTTATTGTGATTAATTGACATAATAATGGAATAATTTTATCAGTTAAGGAAATAAAAGGTTTGACTTCGTATTGATTGGTATTGTTTTAAAGGGTTTCCCATTTTAAGAGGGCAAAACATGGTAAGCAATGAATGATTTGTTTGACTTTCTCTTGTCTCTCCTTCCTCCACACCAATTAGCCATCAATTAGTCAGAAAATTTCTAACTTAATGGAGAGTATTGAATTTTTCGTCAGCTATGCTCATTACATTAAAATTTTTAACGTTCTTTTTCCATTTTTCTCTCATCCTCTCACGTCTTCTCTTTCTCAATTTCTGAGACGCTTCTTTTGTCTTTCTCTCTTCTTCTTCTCTTCTCCATGAATTCCATCCTTCTTTCTCTCAAAAATTCTCTACAAATATTTGAAAGAAAAAGTTATATTTCGTTGGTTGAATTCAAGGGTTTTGAGAAGAAAACTTTTAAGGTAAGAATTCATTTCTTTTGGTGTTTCTGAAAAGTATTTTTCCTCCTTAATTCATCTATAATATCTTTCTCTAGGTATTGTATTTTGTTCTGAATTTTTAATATGTTATGCATGTATGTACTATGTGATGTTCCTCCAAGTTTCAAGTCATTTCGATGTTTCTATGATAAATTATGAATTTTCTATCCTCTACCCCTCACAGTAAAATATTGTTGTTGGTTATGATGCATGAAAAATGTAATTTTTATTCAAGGGGTAAATGAATGTTGTTTTTCATGAAAGTTCACAAGAATGTTCATGTATATGTTATGATATAGACTGCAAAGTTTGGTAATGTTTTGATGAGTGGATTTTATGTTATGAAATTTCTATGAGGTTAGGTCAAGAAAACTGTTTTAACAATGTTATTTTTTGATTTTTGTTTTATGAAATGTTTTATATGTTTAAATGATTTTATTGATGATGAAATCATTTTATGATATTGAAATGCATGATTATAAGATGTTTGTATGAATTTTAAATTTAAAATGTATGGTTTGTTCTTACATGCTTAATGTAATTTTTATGATTTTAGAAAAAAATCATGATAACATGTTTATGTGATGGTAATTTTATATTTTGACAATTATGGTTATGAATTATGTTTGTAATAAGATGAATTTATATGTGATGGTATATGAATGGATGTTTTATGATAAGTATTAATTTTATTGTATTTTTAAATAGATAAATGGCATGAACACACAAAGGAACGAGCACATCGAGACCGCGGCGTCGTCACCAAATCATATTAAGGTTAAGTAAGCTAGCTTTAAGGTAAGTACATTCTCACCTGCAACATGATATGTTTTATAAGGTTTGATATTATGATCATGATGATATTTATGATGATTTTATGATAATTTCCTTAAAGGGTTTCTTATGAAAGATTTTCATGATTTAAAGTTATGCATGTTTGATTATGGCAAATTTCAAAGCATGAAAGTTATATATATATATGTATCACCTAATAAGTGTTGCACACCAATGTTATGATATGTTATGATGTCATGTTTGGTTTAGGATTAGCTATCCTTTTTCTCTCATGACGGCGCACCTACGATGATGATTATGGTGCAACACTTGGGCCCTTAAGATATAATGGAATAAGTTTTAATATGGTCAATGTAATAAAAGATATGTTTCTATGAAATTGTGCTTAAGGCACTTTTTTGATATGATGATGTATATGAAATGTTTTAAATTGTGAGAATTATGTGTACTTACTATGCATTAGCTTATTCAAGTTTATGTCATGTTGCAGATAAAGGTAAGAAAATCATGGATTAGGCGGAGGACATGGGAAGGCGTGTGAGCACAAAGCACGATGAAATGTAACTGGAAGAACGCCAAGAAGAAAGTTTATGTGTTTTTAATCAAGTTTATTATTTGAACATATTTTTATGATAAGTTTTAAGAATACATGAACTATAATTTTATATTTTATTTCATAATTTTAAGAATTTTGATCTTCCGCATTTTTATGAAAAGTTGGTTTTGTCTTAAAATTAGGTTCTCTGAAAAACTTTTGGCTCGATCGGCCTACCGAACATCATTGGTCGGCCTGCTGATGTTTGAAGGTTCGGCCTGCCGATCACGTTTTTGGCCTACCGAATGATGACAGGTTTTTAAGCCTAGATTTGCAAAGCCTCTACCTGCCTTCCGGTTGAGGAACTCCGTCCTGCCGCTCATGTCCGGCCTGCCGAAGTCCCAAGTTTGGCCTGCCGAACTGTGGGAACAAGTAACTTTTAAGTGATGTGATGTTTTTATAAGTTATGATTTTACAACTTGATATATCCATTTTATTAAAATAAGTTTATAATTAATTTAAAGTGTAATTGAATAAATTATGGTATGGAATAAGTTAAGCAATGTTATTATGTTAAAAAATATATATATATATATGCATGAATGGATCCTGGTTATGTATCTTTTAATTATGTTTACAATTAAAAGTATCGTATAAGTTTTGTAATTATGTTTATGTTTAAAGTTCAAATAAGTATGAATGTATGAATGTAACGACATCTATGACGTCCGTAAGGGGGGCATTACATGAGTGCTCCAACTTTTTGATTATAAGATAACGCATATAAGAGGATATCACTACTTCTAAGGAGGAGCTATGGATTGCATATCTATGAATGACAGGTCTATGCTATTAAGAGTCATGCCTCCAACGTACCAACATGCGCACCACTATAAAAATGTGGATGTCACCCTTTGGTACATTAAAAAACATAAGTCAAGACAACGGGCCCACTACTAGTCTCAGGATTAAGATACAATACAAATGATTGTCTAAAGTGAATCGATTTGCTGAGACAAAATTATTAATCCAAATCAATTCACTTTATATCTTGATCCAACACATCATTACGTATGACAATGTGCCCATGTTTCTGTTCGTGAGTCCACCTCTGATGGCCAAGACAAACCATCTCCCGCTAGGGATATAGACAACATAATAATCTTAGCATGAATAAGTGTCCAACTTTATTCCCTCGATTGTGGATCTTATTATTTAGACCGTCACCTTAAGAATCATGTCTTTCTGATAATCTGTCTATCATATGCTCAATTCTTAAGGGTTTAGACCGATAGCCTTAGACTTTTATTTGCTTAACATACATTCAACAAATATGAACATAAAGAGGACATGATTTGGTATATAAATAATAAATAAATTCTTTATTGATAAAAATGTCTCCAAAAAATATTACATTTTTACTCCTTAGGGTATACACGTCTAACAGTCGGAAGCCTTATGTATACTATACATTGTACTGGGTCTGACATCTGTTATGTAGTTGAGATAGTTAGTAAGTTTCATCAAATATAGGACTTGATCTTTGGGCAGCTGTGAAATTCATTCCCTAGCACCATAGGTGACCAAGAAACTATATGCTTATGTATTCCATTGGAGATTTGTCTCTCAATGGATACATAGATTTTGATTTCAATTAGATGGGGACAATCAAAAGATGACAATGATGGAAATTATGTCAAAAGACAACCTTGCATATCTGTTCATAAAGACCTTGTCTGTCAAAGTTTTTGAGAGGCATTTGGAGTTAAAAAGCATATCTTATCTGTTGGCTCCAAGGTTTCACAAAGATATGTTAATACTCTTTTGATGATAACAAATGTAATTTTTATTATATGTGCAAAATACTCTTTTAAAGTAACAATTATCTTGAGTGTCACTAAGCTTACTTTTTAAGAAATCAAGTGAAGGCAGTTCAAGAAAGCTTGTGGAAGAAGACTTTTGAAAGGGAACTCACACGGACTTGAAGATTACAAGTTTCATTTAGATTCTATAGTCCTAAAGTGTAAGCGAGCAATTCTCAAATTGTTTGATCAAAAGAAAGCTCAAGAGCACACACTCACATTGCATACTTACATTTGATGCTATTTTGAATTCAAATTGCATGTGAAAATTAGGACTTAAACTATTTTAGTAGTGCTTAAACAAGTTGATGTAAAACAAGGTTCAAAAACAGGTCACATAGGCTTTTTGGCATAAGGTAGATTGGCCTACCAACCTAATTTGGTCGGCCTACCAAAAACCCTACTTCGGCCTACCAATCAAGGGATTTTTAATCCCTCTTTTGAAGAGCCTCTGATGGCCTATCGAAGGTATCTTTGGCCTACCAAAGTTTCAAAGATCGGCCTGCCGAACACCCTACTTCAGCCTACCGATCTAAGGGTTTTCAAAACCTGTTCTGTAGAGGTTCAATCGTCCTGCAGAAGGGTTGGCTTCGGCCTGTCGATGGTTCAAAGTTTGGCCTGCCGAACTACGAACCGGCCTGCCAATCTAGTGACCATTGAGAACTTCATTTTTAGCATGTCAATCTTTGGCTTGCTGAACTTAGCTTCCAGCCTCCCAAACTGTCTATAACAACTAGTTTTTTGACCGTTGGAGCTCTAATTGCAACGACTAGTTTGACTCAAAATTGATGTAATCAAATGTTTCTAAGTACTAGGGAGCTATAAATACCCATCCATTCAATGTGCAAAAAATGATGAAGGAACACAAGTGAAATTTGACATTATTCTACATTGTTCTTTTCAAGCATTCATTACACACACATTCTCTTGAGCTAAACTTGTTTCATAGTTACTTTGAGAATTACTCATACCTCCAAACACATACCACAGTTGTATTTTCATCTCTTTTGTTTTGGAGTGTATATTTTGTGAGTGTACCAAAATTACAACTATATTATTTACATTGTTGGGTTTCCAAAGCCTTGTAAATTTGGGGAATTCTTGGTTAGACAATCTCTAGGAAAATTGTCACTTTGTAAGAAGGTGTGGTGAGCCTTGGGTTAAGCAAGTCACCGATTGTATAAAGGAGTGATCGTGCCGAAAAGACAGTCTAATAGTGCAAGAGGTCAAGCAAAGGAGTTTAGCTTAGCGACGATGGACGTAGGCATATTTGCCGAACCACTATAAATAGCATTTGTATTTCTTCTCCTTACTATTTACTTAATCGCTGCTTAATTGTTACTTGGCTGTGCTTATATTATCTTGTTCTCATATTTTACTCTTAAGCATTTTACTTTGAAAATTTCCAATAATTGAAAAAGTTTTCGAAAGCCCAATTCACCACCCCTCTTGGGTAGTTATTTTTGGGATAACATTATCTACTTTAAGGCAAGTGAGAGATTGTTAGAATAGATGCCCTTAGGAATGTCTGATGTTACTTGGCATATTTATAAATAAATAAAAAGGTAATTTTTTATTATGTTTATGCGCATGTATTTTGAATATTTTATGAATATCATTAAAGTTCCACAATTATCTATGTGACCTTAAGTATTGTATATAAATGTTATATACAAGATGACAATTAAAATGATCAGTAATTTATAATAAATTATTCAATTAAAATATGAAATCATTATTGTTTCTAGTGCATGTCTTTTCTATTAGGAATGGAAAGGTCTTCTTTGAACTGTTAATGTAGTGAGTTATTAAATGAGTGCACTATGCATCATGTGATTGTGTAAGAGTGGGAAGATGTGAGATCAACTGTTAAATAAATTCTTTTAATATATAGTAAGTTTTGATCATGTCGATCGATAGTCATATATAAGATGATCTTAATTCTTAGTTATTAGCATAATCCTATTTATAAATTATATCTTTTGATTTCCTTAGTATGGATTCACAAATCTAATCTATTACTTGCATTTTGGAGGTATAGTAAAGTAAATAGTCAAGAATGTTAATATTACACAATAAGATCCATTTATTGTTTAACAAGAAGCAGATAAATAATTCCTTTGAGTATTGATTTGGATCTTAAATAGTATGAGTACTCATGAGTAAATTTATAAAATGTTATGCATTAGGTAATCAATCACACTTAAGGATAAATAAACAATTAGAGAGGTTAATAGAATTTACCTACCTTTAATTATAAATTATAAAGGAGGATTGATACAGAATTTTGAGACACATAAGTACACAAGGTCGTTTTAAGTAATATAGATGATGTGTTCAATATCATTCCCACGAGGATTGTATAATTTTTATTGAATACTAATGTTATCCTAATCTAAAATTTATTTGAATTATTGTTGTAAGGGTTTTGATTAACTAAAATAACAAAAATTAAATGAGTAAAAATAATGCCTAATTCAAAATAATAATAAAACCGGTTAAAAGTTCATTCTCTATCATCAGACAATTTGTTGGAAAAGTAGTGTGTAGTGAAATTTTAAAATTTTTAAATCGGTGTATTTTTTAAAACATAAATTTGACATGCTATATACATAAATTAATGACAGATCTTACTAATCTTTAGTATACCAAAGTAGGCTAGAACCTGTGTAGAGAAGAACATTCCAGAAAAACCTCAACTAACTAGTCTTCTTTACTATTCTCTATCCACAATCAAAATATGGGTGATCACACATCGTATAGCCCTTCATCTTATGAGTCTCCTTCCAACCACTTGAGAAGACCTAGAGCTAAAGTTCATGATGTTGAACAATAGCCCTCAAACAATTTCAGAATTTCTGAAACTAGAGTACTCACACTATGCTTCTTAACTAATCTAAATAACGAAGAAAACTCATCTTCTATTTATAGTGGTTGAATCTAGGGTTAATCTCTATCAAATAAAGCCTCAAAATTTGAATCTGGATCAACTTTTGATGAAAAACACGTCTAAATACATATATAGATTATTGCACGATCGACAGGTCAAACTTTCCCTTTAGCCTACTAAACTTACTCCATCGACAGGCCAGATTAATGCACTAGCCTGCCAAACTTGCGATAATTTGATCCCTAAAAATATCTTATTTTTCACCCAAGATTCTTAGATAAAGCCTTAGTTTTAATTCAAATAGCCCAATAGAAAAGTTATCTAATCAAAATAGTCATATCTAGATAATCTCAAAGAAAATAAAATATTGTCCAAATAATTCAACATGTTTATCTTAAATTAATTTTTAAAATTAATTCAACCGATAAACTAACATAAATTATTAAATCTGATCTTATCGAATTTCAGCCAATCTAAAACATAACATAAGTCAACAGTATGTAGGAAAAACATGGCATATAGCTGCCGAATTTATTATGAGCTAGCAAAGGGAACCCATTGACATATATAGTTCAAGCTCCTATAATTATAAAATACAATATGCTAGATACATATTTTATAATTATCAACTCTACCATTACTCCACTAAAAGCTTAGAGCTGTACTCTTGAAATATATAAAATTAGGAAGCTTCATTAAGCTAACCATTCATGACATATCATAATGTGTACATCCCCATAGGATACTCATAATCAGCTTAAGGATAAATTATGTTTCACCTTCTTAATTATTTTTATCTTACGTTCCATTATCACACTATTGGAATACTTACTATCCAAGGATAGTATACCATTTGGTTACACCAATGTATCTAAATAGTTGAGCACTTCAATATTCTAATTATAGGATAACGCATATAAAAGAATATCATTAACTCTACAAAAAGGGCTATGGACTCCATATCTATGAATAAAAAGTCTACACAATTAAGAATCATGTCTCCAATGTATCAGTATACATACCATCATAAAGTCAGAATGTCACCCTTTGGTATATCAAAAGATATAAGTCAAGAATACAGGCCCATTAGTCATTTTAAGATTAAGACACAACACATATGATTGCCTAAAGTGAATTCATTTGCAAAAACAGAATTATTAATCTAAGTCAATTCAACTTTTTGTCCCGATCTAATACATCATCACCTATGACAATGCACTAATGTTTCCACTTGCATAGTCCTACTCCTACAACCAAAACAAGCCGTCTCCTGCTAGGGATGTAGAGAACATAACAATCTTAGCATGAATAACGTGCCTAAATTTATTTCCTCAATTGCTGATCTCATGATTTAGACCATCACCCTTAAGATTCATGTCTTTCGCATAATCTATCCATCATTTGCATGATTTTTAAATGTTTAGACCGATAGTCTCAAACTTTTGTTTGCTTATCATGCATTAAACAAATATAAACATAAAGAGTACAACATTTGGTATATGAATAATAAATAAACTTTTATTGATAAAATGTCTCCAAAAACATAAACATTTTACTCCTTAGGATACCATGTCTAACACAATAACTATACAATCAATCACATAATTATTCCCAAATTTTGATTCAAACTACTAACTATAGATAAGAAGTAGCATTGCTATCCTAATTTTCCTTACTTTGCAGTTTAGTATAACAAGCTCTTTATTAGATCTCTTTCTATCAATCAACATATAACAAGCTCTCTGATTCAACCTAATACAACCATTAAGTGTGAAAATGATATGTTCATCTAGATAACAAACACACAAGTTTGGTTCATTCAGCCTAAGTTATGTTCCATATCATAATCACCAAAAAGCCTCACCGTAATCATGGATCACAATTTGTCACTAATGCTTAAAAATACTAGACAAGATTTCTAACCTAGCATTAGGTAATTTTCTAGTCTCATTTAGTTACACACCAAAATAAAACAGAAAACAACCGTAAACATTAATTATAAGGAAACATCAGAAATCTCACTTTGAACTTGGTGAATAATTCATATAATCAATCACATAATTATATCTAAACTTTTGAATTGCCTTCAAGTAAAAAAAAATGTATCTAAACATGATTAAATTTCACAACAAAAACATTACATTAAAAAATAAAAATAATAAAAAAAGGAGAATTTAGAAATGACCTAGATTTTGACATGTCTGGTAGGTCCACCTTTCACTCTGAAAACACTTTCATACTATTTTACAAATGAAAGAAAAAACTAGAAAAAAAACTACCAATACTCAAACATTCTACCCAAAGGTTGGAACTAGAAAGAAGATTGAATCCCCTAAATTGAAGAAATGTTGCCCTTTTATAGGCAAACTGGTGATTCTTTTTAGAATTTTTACATACAAAAACAGATGAAGGAATTGCAATTTTAAACAAGGTGGTTAAATATTTAGCCACAATCTTCAATAAGTTGATGGAGCAGGTGCATGATAGATCACCGGCTTCAAAGAAGTTGGATAATTAATAAAATTATTATGCAAGTTGGTTTTGAAAATATTATTATTATTATCTTTTTTTCTTTCCCTCTATTAGTAGCCGAAGAAGGTGATGATAATGGCAGTTAGATCTATTGATCATTGAAAAGGAATTCTACTCAGATGGCTAGCAACTCTAGAGCACAAAACTATAGTGGAAATGACCACATGGGGCCAGAGGACTCCTGCAGTGTCTATGTGAAGTGGGACCCCACTACCATGGCTTGGCTTCAGTGATTTAGCTTCAGTATGGCTTCAAGCACCTGAAAAGAATAGCTCGGTGTGTTTGTTGGCCATAAGGCTTGGCTCAACATGCTCTTTAAAATTTCTTACCCAAATGTTTGCAAAATTAATCTTTTGACCCCAAATTTGATTTTTTTTATTCTTTATTCCATTTATGCCCTAGTTTTAATTCTCCTAGCAATCAAACCAACTAAAAATAATTATTTTGCAAAATAAAAACTACCAAAAATGCAATTAAACATAAAAACATAATACAAATGCAACACTAAAATATTCCATAGAAAACACAATAAAATGCTAAAAATATGCAAAAATGCATAATTAGAGGATTTAATGATAAATAAAATGCTAAACAAAATATTTCAATCTTATAAACATATAAATTTTTATGTGTTATCAAATACCCTTAAACTTATCATGTTGGAAAAATAGTACATCGTAGAAATTTAAAATTTTTTTATACCAGAGTATTTTTCAAGACACAAGTTTGGCATATTATATGCATAAATTAACAAAATCTTACTAACCTTTTGATGTTAAAGAGCTACTTGCAATCTGTAAAGAGAAAGGCGCTCCAGCAGAGCCTCAACCAACTAGTTTTCTTTGCTATTCTCTATTCACAATCGGAGTGTGTGTGGGTGCACGTCATGTAACACCCGCCTATTTTATGTAACGGATGATTTTATATTAGTGACGACGTTAAGTATTCTATTCCATAATGATTTATGATAATATTATCACTAACTATTGATTATAAGTGTTATGACAGGTCACGGTCATGTGGAATTGATGTGCTCAAGTGTTCATGTTATTATTATTGTATGTTTTATGATGATTCAGTAATGATTTAAATGTTATGATCTTCAAGTTCGACAGGCCGAATTGTCCCTTAAGCATCGGTAGGCTAATGGAAATCATCGGCAGGCCAAAGTGAGGAATCGGTAGGCCGATGACAGTTGACTAGTAGTCAGCAAAAGTCTCTCCAAATTTGTGATTGAGATAATTACGATAATTGGATGGTTTAATGTGATTAATTGGCATATTTATGGATTAATTTCCTCATTTAAGGAAATAAAATAATTGACATTTGATTGATTGAATGTAATTGATATGGTTTCCCTTTTTGAAGAGTTGAAATATGATAAAATGAGATGATTTGTTGACTTTCCCCTTATCTCTCTCCATTTCCCCACAATTTTGGTTAGAAATTTCTGATAATAATGGAAAAGACAAGCCTCCTTTTTGTGCGTTACACTCATTTTCTTCTTTCACGATAATTTTTCTCTCTCTCTATTTTCTTAGACGTTTCCTCTCTCTCTTTCTCCTTTTCACGTTTTCTTCTTTGTCACCCTCTCAAATTTCCTTGCTATTATTTGTAAGAAATATTGAAATTTCTTTGGTTGAATTCGAAGAAGTTTGTGAAGAAATTTGTTTAAGGTAAGAACTCTCCTTTTTGGTGTTTCTAAAATGCATTTCTCCACCCTAATCCGACTGCCATAACTTTGTCTAGGAATTTTATTTTGCTCTAAATTTTTAATATGTTATTCATGTATGTGTAATGTTCCTCTAAGTCTCACGTTATTTTGATTTTCCTTAATTAAAATATGAATTTTCTACCCTCTACCACTCGTAGTAAAAATGTTGCTATTTTATTATGATGCTCAAATATGTGGTTTTAGTTCAAGGGGCAAATATGCCTTAATTTTTATGACATTTGGCGAATATGTTCATGTATATGTTATGTTATGGACTGGAAAGTTTGGTGATGATTTGACGAGTATTTTATGTGTTATGAAATTTCCATTAAGACTAGGTTTAGAAACTATTTTTTTATCGGTAAATTGTTGAACTTATATTGTGTGATGTTTTGTATGATTAAATGATTTTATTTGATGACGCGAATTTTTGAGGTGCTGTATTTGTATGTTAATATGATTTCATAAGAATTTTGAGGCCTAAATAATTTTATTGTGGCGTCCCCAGCCCCACTCAAGCCCCCATGAGGCCTCGGCCCCTAGCATAATTGGCTCTTATTGCGGCGAAACCGGGCCTACTCATCCGTACTGTCCTCTCTGCGGCCCTCGGGTCCCTCAGGGTTTTCTTTCGCGTCCCTTGGGTTCGAATCTCAAACCTGCCTTAAGAGGTTCTTATATCTATCTCAAGTATAAAGTAGTCGAGATAGAAATAAGAACCTCTTAAGGAGATGGAAATAAGAATCTCTTAAGGGAGGTTTGAGGTTCGAACTCGAGGGACGAGAAAGAAAACCTTGAGGGACCCGAGGGCCCCAAAGGGGACAGTACGGATGAGTGGGCCCGGTTACGCCGCAGTAAGAGCCAATTATGCCAGGGGCCGAGGCCTCATGGGGGCTCGAGTGGGGCCATGGACGCCACACATCGTACAACTCTTCTCAAATGACTCTCCTTCCAACCAATTAAGGAAACCCATAACTAAGGTTCATGATTGTGAACAATAGCTCTAAGGGGAGTTTTAGAGACTCAAAGACAGAGTGCTTACTCTAGATTTATTAATTGCTCTCAATAACTTATGAGTCTCACTCCCTATTTATAGAGGTTGGGCACAAAGGTTAGTCCTTATTAGATAAGGCCTCAAAAATTTGAATCTGAATCAATATCTAATAAAAATTGCGTAAAAATGCAAGATCAAATTATTGTTCGGTCGGCAGGCCAAACTTACTCTATCGGCATATCGAACCTAAAGATCAGCTTGCTGAACTTACAATAAATGATCCCTACGAATCTTTTATTTTTCACCCAAGATTCTTTGGATAAAGACTCAGTTTTAATTCAAATAATCCAATAGAGAAATTATCTGAATACAACAACAATATCTAGATAATCTCTAGGAAAATAAAAATTTTTGATAATTCAACAAGTTTATCTTGAATTAATTTTCAAAAAATCAATTCAATTGATACACAGACATGAATTATCTAGTCCTATCGAATTTTAGCCAATCTGATAATTTGACATAAGTCACCAATTTATTAGAAAAGCATGCCTTATCGTTATAGGATTTATTGTGAGCTTACAAAGGGGACCTAAGGGATCTATATAGTTCAAGCTCCTGGTAATTATGAAACCTAATATCCTAGATATATATTTCATATTTATCAACTGTAGCGCTACTCCACTAAATGCTTAGAACTGTACACTCGAACTATATAGAATTACAAAGCCCAAATAGCTAAGTCTCCATGACATATCATAATGTGTCGATCCGCATAGGATTGTCCATAATCGGCTTAAGGATAAATTCTATCTTACCTTCTTGATTTTTTTTTTTTATGTTCAATTATCTCACCATTAGAAAGCTTACCATCCGAGGACATTATATCATTCCTTTGCACCTATGTATCCAAATGGTTGAGTGCTCCAATTTTCTAATTACAAGATAGCACATATAAGAGGATATCAATGACTCCTAAAGAGAAGCTATGGATTCTATATCTATGAATAACAAGTCTACCCTATCAAGAATCATGTTTCCAACGTACTGGTATGCATACCAACATAAATTGTGGATGCCACCCTTTGGTACATCAAAATACATAAGTCAAGACAACGGCCCACTATTCATCTCAGGATTAAGATACAACACATATTATTGTCTAAAATAAATTGATTTGCCAAGACAGAATTATTAATCCAAATCAATTACACTTTATGTCCTGATCCAATGCATCGTCACCTTTGACAATGCACCAATGTTTCTGTTCATGGAGTTCACCTCTGATGGCCAAGACAAACCATCTCCCATTAGGAATATTGACAACATAACAATCTTTAAATGAATAAAGTGCCTAACTTTATTCTCTCGATTGTGGATCTTATGATTTAGACCGTCACCTATAGAACCATGTCTTTCGCATAATCTGTCTATCATATGCCTGATTCTTAAGGCTTTGACCAATAGTCTCAGACTTTTGTTTGCTTTTCATACATCTAACAAATATGAGCATAAAGAGGACAACAATTTAGTATATGAATAATAAATAAATTCTTTATTGATAAAAATCTATCCAAAAATATATTACATTTTTACTCCTTTGGGCATACATGTCTAACATAACATTTTGATTGTCCTCAAGCAAAAGAAAAAAAAAACTAAAAACAAAAGCATACAATTAATAAGTTGATGTGATGAACTTTATAGGCCTCAAGATTTTCACAGATTATGTAACTCAAGAAAAAATTTTAACCAAGTACACTTAGATCCTCTAAGTGTATGTATAAATTTAACCAAGTACACTTAGTTACCATAACTAGGATTAGTTTGTACAAATTAGTCATTTTAAAAATAGAATTGTAACTCCATAAGCTTGTCTTTCATATCTCTCTCTACTAATGTAAGAAACAAAACACTAAGGATCATAGGACTTTATAAAATTTATTATGTATGGCTCAGATGAAAGGTAGATATTTAGATACAAGTAAAATTTGAAATCACCCTATAAAAATATACATTTGTTCACAAACTTTTAAAAGCACAAAACAAATTCTATAATACAAAACACCCCTAATCTCATTCACTTTTTTTCCAGTATATACATTTTTTTCTTTATTTTTTCATTTTTTAATAAAAACAATTCATAACAATAAATCACAATACCATCCTTCCTCCCATATACAAAACTACTTTAAAATGTTTTCCAGACTAAACACATGTTTATGAGTGAGGGGTTTAAACAAATAGAAAGTAAATAATGGCTAAGTTATAATTTGTGAGTGACAAAGAAGAAGAAGAAAAAAGGGAACATAATGCTCAATGAGCTGACTTGGGATAAATGTGTATCACGGTAAGCATAAAAAGGCTTAAACAGTCTAAAGATGGTCTAGATCATGTATTTAATGTATTACAGTGTAGGATTTTGCCCCGAAAGGTAATCAGACAAGTTTTAGAGTTCATGAGATCTTAAAAAGTTGTTGAATTCACATAAATGTTCTCTAAGAATGAAAACAACTAAGTGATCATGTATATGTGCATTGAAGTGTTCAAAGGAATACGAGCAAAAAAGAACCAACAATTGAGTTAAGCAAACACATATGCATAATGTTTATAATTTTTTAGGAGCTCTACACATTTCAAAACAGGTTTTATCATCGGCTTTAGATATGAACTCAAAATACAAACCTAAAAACAAAACATGCCTTTTAAAAAAATACCAAAAAAAAAAAGAAAAATTTTAAAATGTCTGAAATTTTTGGTTCCATACCCTAAGCTTATTATGAACATTGCCCTCAATATTCAAAAGATGAAGAATAAATAAAGAACAGGGGGCATACATGATTGCTAGAGGCTCTAACATTTTCATTTTTCAAATTTTATTATTATTGTTGTTGTTGTTGTTGTTGTTTACTTCTCAGATGCAAATGCAGAACTAAACTTAACAGAATGCAATATGTTACAAACATAACAAAGGCATGTTTCGATAGTACAAAGTATTCTATATAATCAACTATCCAAATTATGCATGCTTGCAATATACAAAAAATGCAACATGGTTAATATAGACACATTCGATAAAATAAAGGAATCAGACTTAAGTAGGATGCATTTCGAGAGTACTAGTTACTTCACACATTTGTCATCCTGATAATGGATAACATGAATCTAAAGGTCTTAATAACAGCATACCACAAAATATACACACTTTTCTAAGCATGTTTTTTTTTTTAACTAATTAAACAACAAACTATCACACAAAAGAAAAAAAAAGAACGACATCACCTAGAGAAGAGTCGTTATTTAGAGCACACAAACATAATTGTGAACATGTTGTAGGTAAAATCAAAAGGTCACAGGTGGAGGTTCAATATAACGGTCACTTCTTACTACCTTTATCCCAATTTAGCTTTGACGTTGCAGTGTTAGACTCGGATGAACGATCTACATCTTGTCCAATAAGTCTTTGACAGATGGTGTAGTGACAAAGATTTATTTTTCCCCCTATACTAAGAAGTTCTCTACCATAGCATGATCGAAAAACTTTAAAAGACCATCATAAGAACTATTAACATTTAAAAGTCCTAATGGTTTAGAATGGATGCTCAATAGGTTTCCATTAGCAGCTATAAATATTTCCTCTACAGTTCCTAAACGAGGTAAAGCTATGAAAGCATCAGATATATTTGTCATGGCCTTAGTGCGTTCACTATTAGCCTAAGAATAGCTACCCAAGAAGGGGGTGAATTGGATTTCTAAAACTTTTTACAATTATTAGAAAATTCTAGACAAAATATGCTCAATCTATAAATACACAAACAATGGTATTGAATATAATAAATGAAATTTAAATTACGTTAAAATAAAATTATAGAGAAAAGAGATGCAAACATTATTTATAGTGGTTTGATGAAAAGCCTATCTTATCTCGATCTCTTTCTCTCTTCTTTCCCCAAAAATAGACTTCGTTCCTCAAGAACTCTATTAAGGCTTTTAGGCATTCAAAGAAGCGGTAATAGGATGTGTAACGCCCGCCATTTTCTTTTATTGATGCTTACATTAATTTAACGTTAGAATGTGATATTTTAAGTGGTATGATTATTTATGTTAAGTAAATTAACTTTTTTTTTAGTAATAGCATAGGTGACAACCATGTAGGATCGACATACTCGGGATGTTCATGTCAAAAATGATGACAAGCTTAAAGTATTTTTGTTAAGAGTTTCAACTTACTCTAAATTTATAATCTTTATAATACTCTAGAGTTATGTATGCTCTAGAGTTATATTCTTGACAGTGACATAAATTTTATTGCATATTTTCTTATTTTTATAACATTTATGATGTCATGGTAATTACATGTGTAGCATTTTTACTATAGCGTTAAGAAACTTGATAATATAAAGTGTCCAAAAAATAATAGGTAAATTAATACTTTTTGGGGTCATAAGAGTAAATATTATTGTTGTGTATAAATAATTTTGTATTATAATTATATTATATTATATTATATTATGTATAATCTTTTATATGTTTATATTATTATTTACATTATATATATTACATTAACTATATAGGAAACAAAAAGAAGAAAAAAAAAAAGAATCGCGAAAGAACAAACATGGCAATCGCCATGGAAAAAAAAAAGAAAAGAAAGAAGGAAAAAAAAGGAAACCTAATTAGATTAGGATTACACTCAACTAAAGAAAAGGGAAACCTAATTAGACTAGGACTAGGGTTACTTATGCTTCTAAATATATGGCTTTAAGCACGCATATTATTCCTATCCCTTTTTCTTGCCTCCATCTTTTCTCATATTCCTCCATGCTTTTACGCTCTCTTTTCTTCCCTAAACCTTACATGTCATTAGTTTAGAATTTTGCTTTCTTCACGATTTTTTCTCTCAAAGAATTCATTACTCTTATTTTCTTTCAAGCCAAAGTAGAAGGAGTTCTTTTTGGAGATTTTGTGTCTAAGTCTTTGTATTTATTGAAGAAAACATAAGAATTTAATGTATGGTATAAAAGTTTTCATGGTTTTGAATTTTTATGTTTGATATATATTGTTTTATGACAAACTTTGTTAGAAAAGTATTCTTTTATGTTATGAATGTGTATGCATGTATGTGTGTATGAAAAATAAATTATTTTATCTATTAGTTTGATTATAACAATGTTATTTTATGGTTGAAAGCATTTATGTTTGCATGATATCATAAAATTTCATGAAAATAAGATTTTGTTATTAGAGTATGATATGAGAATTTTAGGGTTTTCGATTAGTTGGTAAGGTTATTGGTATTGTTTTGAAACCAAATGATTTTATTTTGCTATGATTTTTGGGTATGATGTGTATATATATGTAAGAAAGTCTATAATTTTTTATAATTTTTTGTTTAAAATATAGGGTAGCTAGTCCCAGACCAAACGTGACGAGTCCAAATCTTACGGGACATCATAAACATAAGCATAGGGTGTGTAATGCCTAATTAAGCAATACATATACATATATATACCTTTAACATACCTAATCATTGAAACATCTACTAAACCTTCTTATTGCAACAAGAGTTTTCATGAGAAGACAATATATAAAAAAAACTTAAATCAGGTGAGAATATATTTACTTGACTTGCTTGCTTTGTAGACGTTAAATCAGGTGGCGTTGCTATGGTTCTCAGTGTGTTCACTTATTGGAGTGTTCATGTTAATCATTCATATAATACATGAAATTAATATTCATGTTTACAATATATAACTCTCAGATTTTCTTAGTCATAAATATTTCATTTGGTAATTTAAATAAATCACAAAATTAATACTACAAAATCTACCAAAAAGGCCTAGGCAGTAAATAGGCCTAATTAAAAATTATGTATTAAATTATTTGTGTGATAAAGTAATTTATAGACATTAATATACATAATTGACACATAAAATCATATCATATCCAAAATTCGACTTCAAAAAAATTTAGAGTGATTCAAAACATACGTTCGAATTCAAAGTTAATATTCATACCATACATGCTAAATAGCGAACACATTTCATTTAAATATTTTTATAAAATCAAATATACATGATATGCTTTTGAAATTTTTATGTGACATGCTTAACATATAAATAAAAGCTACAAAAATAATAAATCATACAAAGCACATTTTAAAGTTTGAATTATCCTCTCATGAATTGCATATAGTATATTAGGTAGACATTTATAACCAGTGAGTATTTGGCAATCAACAAATTTTATCTTAAAACATAATTAGGATATGAACCTAAAAATTTATAGAATGACTCATAATATTTTATAGAATCATAAAAATTAGGACATTTGGTTGACATATCAACAATGACTCATAATATTTTAGAGAATCAAAAGACTCTTTAGACTCATAAAACATACTCTAAAAGTCATAATTACAAATTTGTAGCAAGTAAAATTTCTTGAATAGTGTTTGATTGAAAGATCGTAACCCAAAAAATATTTTGAATGAAAAGTTATAAAAAATCCTTGATATTCCTAACAGATATATGCACATCCTATCCAAAAATCCTAGCAAAATAAAATCATTTGATTTCAAAAGATTAAAATTCTCGTATCACACTCTAATAACAAAACCATATTGTCATGAAGTTTCATGATACCATATGAACATAAATGGTTTCAACCATAAAATAACATTGTTATAATCAAAGTGATGAACAAAATAATTTAGGGCTCATTTGGTTTGAGTATTTGAATAGAGTATTTGAATGAAGATTTAAATTTTTATGAGAGAAAATACTGTAGCAAAATGATTCGGACCGTGATTCGAGTATCGAAACAAATGGGTCCTTATTTTTCATATGAACATACATGCATGCATATTCACAACAGAAAAGAACAATTTTCTAACAAAGTTTGTCACAAAACAATATATATCAATCATAAAAATTTAACGCCATGAAAATCTTTAAACCATACCTTAAATTCTTATGTTTTCTTCGACAAATATGAAGACTTGTACACCAAATCTCCAAAAAGAATTTATTCTACTTTGGCTTGAAAGAAAATAAGAGTAATGAATTCTTGGCATTGAGGATTGGAAAGATGATGGAGGCTTTCTTGGACAGATTTTTGAGAGGTGGTAAGGAAGAGAATTTTCTTTAGCTTGAAATTAAGTGAATAAAGGCTTTAGTTACCTAAAGATATAGTTATAGGTTTTTAAGAGAGAGAGATTAGATGAGTGCAAAAAACTCTAATCCTAAAAAAATTAGGTTTCCCCTTTTTTAAATGAGTGTAATCTTAATCTAATTATGTTTCCTTTTTTTTTTCCTTTTTTTTCCTTTTTCCACAGCATTGTTGTTTATTTAATATACTCTATATATATATATTATTAAATATATTGTGTCGTTTCTTTACCATATATAGTACCTATATAATATAATATAATATAATATAATATGATTATATTACATAATTATTTCTATACAAGAATAATGTTTGCTCGTATAACCCCAGAAAAATATTAATTTACACAATATTCTTATGAACACATTATATTATCTAGTTTCTTAACACCATAATAAAAAAATGCTAACATACAATTACCATGACATTATAAATGTTATAAAAATAAGAAAGCATGCAATAAAATTTATGTCATTGTCAAGAATATAACTCTAGGGCATATATAACTATGGAGCATTATAAAGATTATAAATTTAGAGCAAGTTGAAATTCTTAAAAAAAATACTTTATGCTTACAATCATTTTTGACATGAACATTCCGAGCACATCGATCCTTCGTGGCCGTCACCTATGATATTACTAAATAAAAAGTTAATTTTCTTAACATAAATAATAAAACTTAAAATATTGCATTTTAATGTTAAATTAACATAAGTGTCTGTAGAAGAAAATGGAGGGTGTTGTAGAAGCATTATTCCTCCTTCTTCTTCTCCTTGAGCCTTGATGTTGGCCATCTCAGCTTCTTCTTCTTCTTGCTTACCTTATGGAGCAGCTTGCCCACCAACTGGCACCCATTGGCCATGTACTTCTTCAAAATCCATTTTGCTAATGGTTAGAGCACCAAAAGCAAGATGAGGTTTAAAGTGAGTAACATCTTTCTCGTCGGTAATACGAATTTCAAAATAATTAAAGACTTTAGTGAAAAGTATACCGTAGGGCAAACTGGTACTTTTCTTCCCTTTAGCCACATCAATCATCCGTCTAACCAATAGGAGAGGAAGGTTTATCCTAGTTTTGGTAAGAATGCAATAAATGAGGTAGAGGACTAAGAGGTAAACTTCATCCTTATGGCCAGCCCTCAGAAGTATGTTCGTGGTAATTAACCTATGAATAAGGCAACTCTTAGGGAGCAAAGAGGCTACATTGAGTTTTGCAGGCAACTTACCATTATCATTTCAAATATCACTATAGTCATATTTTCTTTATCATACATCCACGTTTTCACTCCATGAATATCATCCCCGTCTAATGGCATTCCTAAAATTTCTCCCAAAATTAATGGAGTCAATTCAATCCCCCTATGGCTTAAGTTCACAGAGATTTCTTAAGGTGTATAGGAAACCTCTAAGTTAGCTTAAAAACCCTTGACTAGCCTAGGATACAGATCCTTTCTCATTGTTATAATATTTTTCCATTGTAATCTCTTAACTAGTACTTTAACTCCAAAACTAGCCAAATCATTAAACAATACACATTTTTTGTCTATGATTTTTGTTCCCAAAAAGAATTTTACATACTTTTCACTAGAAAACTCTTCAAGGGTCACCTCTTTGTTGAATGGTCTATTGGTAACAGATTTTGTGCACTTGTTGGGATGAGAATGGAAGCCATTGAGATGTTGGTGTGGAAGTTGTTAAGGCCAAGAATATTTGAAGAAGAACAAGGAAAATTTTGAGATAGGCGCAGGTGCAAGAGAAAAAGGGCAAAAACTTGAAATATTTATGAGAAAGGTATAGGAAATTAAGAGAAACTTCCAAATCATGAAAAATTGAAGGATTGATGCATGTGCTTTTAATTTTGTGCACTTTAGAGAAAAGATGGTGCTCAGAGGAAAGAAAATGAGGAAGAAATTGGGTTTTCTCTAATTTGGGGTCACTTATACCCCGACAGATTAGTAGGCCGATCTCCTAGTTTGGCAAGCCAAACTTACTAGGCTCGGCAGGCCGATATCCTAGATCGGCTGGCCGATATCCTAGATCGGCTGGCCAATATCCTAGATCGGCAGGCCAAACCTTACTGGTCGGTAGGCCAAACTCTACAGTCAAGAGCCCTTAAGAAAAATTACAAAATTGCTAAATGAAACCATATTAAGAGCATAAAAACATTTATTAACACTTAAATAACATTTTTGATAATAATTTGATCATCCAGACATGGAAACGCACATCAAAAACACCAAATCATATATAATGAGCATCATCAATAACCATTTGCATGAGAAATCAACAATAATCAGGCATATGCAAGTCCAAAAAGTCTACAAGGCCAAGTCCTCTTCTAAGATACGAGAATCATTCTAAAGCAGGAGGTTTTATGAATATATCCGCTAGTTGATCATTTATGCTTTTAAACTCCAAAGTAATGTCCCCTTTTTGCATATGGTAATGCATGAAATGATTTCTAATTTCTATGTGCTTCGTGCATGAATGCAAGATCGGATTCTTAGATAAGTTGATAGCACTTACATCGTCACATAGAATGGGAACATAACCATGGTGTAAGCCTAGGTCCTTGAGTGTTTGGTTCATCCATAAAGTTTGTGCACAACAACTAGCTGCCGATATGTAATTGGCTTTTGCAATTGATGGCACAACCGAGGCTTGTTTCTTGCTAAACCAAGAGACTAGTGCAAAACCTAAAAATTGATATGTTCTACCAGTGCTCTTCCTATCTATGGTGTATCTAGCACAATTGGCATCGGAATAACTGAAGTCAATATGTGTACCTTTGGGATACAATAATCCTGAGCTTTTAGTACCATTTGAATATTTAAAAATGCGCTTAACAACACTAAGATTTGATTCCTTTGGATTTGATTGAAATCTTACACATAACCTAACATTAAACATGATATCAGATCTACGAGTAGTTAAATATAGTAAGGATCCAATTATACCACTACATTTGGTGATGTCTATTGCCTTGCCATCTTCATCTTTGTCTAATTTGATTGAGGAGCTCATAAGAGTTGGCATTAGCTTTAGATCCTCCATGTCAAATCTTTTGAGGAGATCCCTTACACACTTTGGTTAATAAAAATACCTTATTTGGATTGTTTGATTTAAAGTCCAATGAAGAAATTTAATTCTCCCATCATGTGCATTTCAAATTCATTATGCATACATTTTGAAAATTCCTCACACAAAAAAAGGTTATTAGATCATCACCTAGTTAGACATGGTGCCCTTAGAAAGTAAAATGTTGTAATATGTTTTTGGAGACCTTTTATCAATAAAGAGCTTATTTATTATTTATATACCAAATGTTGTCCTCTTTACATTCATTTTTGTTGAATGTATGATAAGCAAACAAAAGTCTAAGACCGTCGGTCTAAACCTTTAAGAATCATGCATATGTTGGACAAATTATGCAAAAGATATGAATCTTAAAGATGATGGTCTGAACCATAAGATCTACAATCGAGGAAAAAAGTTAGGCGCATTATTCATGCTAAGATTTTTATGTTGTCTATATCTCTAATAGGAGATGGCTTGTCTAGGTCATCTGAGTGGGATTCCATGAGTAGGAACATTGGTGCATTGTTATAGGTGACGATGCATTGAATCGGGACATAAAGTTTAATTGATTTAGATTAATAAATCCATTTGTGCAAATCAATTCACTTTAGACAATCATATGTGTTGTGTCTTAATCCTGAAGTGACTAATGTGCCCGTACTCTTAACTTATGTCTTTTGATGTACCAAAGGGTGACATCTTGACTTAACGATGGTATGCATATCGGTATGTTGGAGACATGTCTTTTGATTGCGTAGACTTTTTTGTAGAGTTAAGGTATTCTTTTATATGCCTTGTCCTGTAATTAGAAGACTAGAGCGCTCAACCATTTAAATGCATAGGTGTCACAGAATGGTATATATCTTTGGATAATAAGTTTTCCAAAGCTGAGATAACAAAACATAAGATAAAAATAATCGAGAAGGTAAAATGGAATTTATCCTTAAGCTGATTATGAGTATCCTATGGGAATATGACACATTATGATATGTCATAGAGGCTTAGCTTACTTGAAGCTTTATAAATTTATAAAGTTCAAGAGTGCAGCTCTAAACTTTTGATGGAATAGCGTTAGAATTAATAATTATAAAATATGTATCTGGGATATTATATTTTATAATTATAGAAGCTTGAACTATACAGGTCTATCAAATCCCCTTTGCTAGCTCATAATAAATCCTGTAACGATAGGGCTTGCTTTACGTATAAATTGGTGACTTATGTTAAATTATTACGTTGACTGAAATTCGCTAGGATCAGATTTGATAATTCATGTATGCTTATCCATTGAATTAATTTTACAAATTAATTCAAGATAAACATGTTGAATTATTGGGATTATATTTTATTTTCTATAGGATTATCCAAATATGACTGTTTTGATCAAATAACTTCTCTATTGGGTTATTTGAACTAAAACTGAGGCTCTATCTAAGAATCTCGAGTGGGAAATGAAAGATTCTTAAGGATCATATTATCGTTAGTTCGGCAGGCCGATCTACTAGTTTGGCTTGCCGATGGACTAAGTTCGGCAAGCCGATAGATAAGTTCAAACTGAGGATCATGTGATATTCTGTTTATGCATTTCTTATGCAATTTTCATCAGAAGTTTATCCATATTCGAATTTTGAGGCCTTATCTGATAATGATTAACCCAACGTCTGACCTCTATAAAATGGTGAGTTTTCTTAGTGATTCAGATCAGTTGAGAAGTATAAAGTGAGTACTCTTGTATGAGAAACTCTGAAACTCCTTGAGAAGTATTGTTCACAATCAAGAATCGTAGCGCTAGGTCTTCTCAATTAGTTGGAATGAGAGTCACCTGAGGAAGAGCTGTACAACGATGACCACTAACACTCCGATCGTGGATATAGAGTAACAAAGAAGACCAGTTAGTTGAGACTCTTCTAGAACGTTCTTACCTACACAGATTTGTGCCTACCTCAGTATAAAAAGGGTTAGTAAGATCTATAATTAATTTGTGTATATAGCATGTCAAACTTGTATTTTGAAAAATTCTCTGATTTTAAAATTTTTAAAATTCTACTGTATACTCGTTCTCCAACAATGGGCATCAGAGCCATGGTTACTTACATAAATTTACAAGTTTGTGATCATGCTATACATATAGATTATGTCATCTTATTCTCTCCTATGCTTGAATTTAATTTTTTGGAGAATTGACACTCTAGGGTTTCTATATGTTCAAATCTTGACATGAGATTATATGGTGAATTGTTTATTAATTAATTAATTTGTGTCGGTTATGGTTCCTTAGAGATAAGAATATATATATAATTTTTTCATGTAATTAGATGGCGGTCTATCATCATCGCCTAGGAATAAATTTAAAATTTTTTAATTAAATAATATTCGAAGAGAAGAAGGGTCTACAAGATGGATGATAGCAGTTCCATTTGTTTGTCTTGAGTTTTTAAAATTTTAATGTTTTCAGATTGTTGAAAATGAGATTGAAAAACTACTTAAAAGCTATTTTTTGAAAAACATGAGTTCAACTCGGTACGTTTGCCAAACCCACAAGTTTGGCAAGCCAATTGTTGTAGTTTGATAGGTCATCCGCAAGGCAAGATTCTGTTAGTTCTAGTGGCAAGCCGATGTGTCATGACTGGTAGGCCGATAACACAGATTGGCAGGCTGGTAAAAAGTTGTAGGTTTTCAAAAAAGGTGCTTTTTTTCTATGCAGTTTTGATTTTATTTTTGAGACAATTTTTAGAAAACTGAAATTTTATGGTGACCAAAAAAGTAAAGCATTTGATCTATGAGATATTGAAGACTTGAAGATGGATGCCACGTGAAGAAGAATAGAACTTGAAGATAGAATGATGGAGAATCGATAATATGTTTCGATTGATCCTTTGTAATTATTATTTTCTTTTCTCTTAGAAGGAACCATAATATCACGATCATTTATTATTTGCTTGTGCCTTTGCATGTTGCATTGCTTGTCTACACTATAATATGATTTGCCATGTATGTTAATAACATGCCATATACAATAGAGAGTGCCGCTCATTAAAAATTGTTCATGCGTGTTAACGAAAACCTTGGTTTAAAAAATATTGAGTGGGAGAAGGTTTTTGAAGAGAGGATCTATGGCCTCCATTTCAATTATTTTGAAATGATGGTTATACACTCAAGATTAATTTTATTATTAACCTCCTCTAAGAGCTTTGTTAATAAACTTAACAGCCAAAGAAAGTCATTATTAATATATGCTGGATCAGACGAGTCCTAGATGGCATATATTAATCAGAGGGGATCTGTGTTCTTAATTGAATTTGGCAAGTCTCTCCTAGGCGGCTTGTTGAATTCTGAGTTAGGAATTATCGTTGTGTTGGAAGATTGTGATTTTTTCAAGGTTTTAATACATAAACATAATTGTATGTTTACTTATTTGTGTTATCTTACTAAACTATTTTTGGATTGCTTGCCTATATTTGGTATATAAATAATTATTGTAGATTAAAATGTCTAAAAATGTTTTATCTTCAATACTTGTTAAGAACCAATTAACTGACAAAAATTATAATGATTGGAAAAGGAACTTGAATATCGTCCTCTTCTTTGAGAAACTAAAATTTGTACTAACAACACCTTGTCCTCTCAAACCACCAGGGAATCCACTAATGAGAAAGTCCAAGCATATGATCATTGGAAAGATGCTAATAATTAGGCCCGCTGTTATGTTATGGCTAGCATGAATAACATGCTACAGGCTTAACATGAAGATTATGAGACTACGAAGCAAATCTTGGATAATCTTGAAGACATGTTTAGAGGCCAAGCCTTAATAAAATGGCAATGGGCTCTTCAAAAACTTTTGAACCTACAAGCAAAAACTGAGGACTCCTAGAAAGGAGCATATACTGTTGGTCATGGGTTATGTCATTGAGGCTCAAAACCATGGAGTTGATATCGATGCCGTGTCAGAGATGACTATGGTTTTTGAGACTCTATCAAAAGAGTTCATCCTGTTTAGAGCTTCATACAATTTGAGCAATAGACAAGTTGTGACTTTAATGGAACTGATGAAGCAGTTATAGGAGTTCAAAAATCTGATCACAAAAACTCCTACGGGTGGCAAGGCCAACTAAGCGGCTACATCTAGTTCCAATCCTAATCCAAGGAATAGAAGAAAGTAGAGGACTAAGAATGGGAAGTCTTCTATTCCTGCAAATGGCAAGAATTAGAAGAAGAAAAAGGAGAACCCAAAGAAGCTAAAAGCTTTTATTGTGTAAAGGTTGGGTACATAAAGAAGAATTGCAAAGACTTCCTTTCTCAAGAAAGTAGGTGTGATCTTCTAGTTATTTATGTTTAATTGAGGAATCAAATGACACTTGGGTCATAGAGTATGGAGGAACTAATCATGTTTGTGTTTCTCTATAGACGTTCAAAGAAATGAGTAGTCTGCTCCATGAAGACTTCACGCTTTGGATGGACGATAGATCCTTGGTCTTTGCTAAAGCTATAGGAGACGTCCATTTTTACCTTGATAATTATAGGATTTTAGTTTTGCTAGATTGTTTTTATGTTCCTAGACTTATAAGGAATTTAATATTTATAGCTTATTTATGTAAATATTCTTTTAATAATAAAGTGGTGATTCGTAAAAACAAATCTTTTACATGTGATGGATGGATGCAAAACTATCTATATTTTATCAAACCTAATATGGACATACTGCTCAACACTTTAATAATAATAACTCTAAAAAACTTAAGACTTCTCAGTCTAGTAAGGCTTATCTTTGGCATTTGCAATTAGGTCTTAGTAGCTTGAATAGGATTCAATGATTGGTAAGGGATGGACTTTTAAGTCATTTAAAGGTGGAATCTATACCACAATGTGAATCTTGTTTGGAGGGCAAAATGATCAAAAGACCATTTGGGTCTAAGGGCTATAGGGTTGAAGGGGTTCTAGAAGTTGTGTATCCCATTAACATTTGGGCACAAAGAGGGTATGTGTACTTCGTTACTTTTATTGATGATTACTCAAGATCTGGGTGTGTCTACCTAATGCATCATGAAAGCAAAACTTTTGACAAGTTCAGGGAGTTTTGGGCTAAAGCAAAAAACCAATTAGGTAAACCCATAAAGGCACTTCGATCTGATTTAGGTGATGAATAACTCCTCAATAAGTTCTTGGAACACTTATTAGAAAATGAGAGTTTATCCCATTGAGGTGATGAATACCTCCTTGATGAGTTCTTGGAACACTTATTGGACATGGTTAGGTCCATGATGAGTTATTCGATATTACCTTTACCCTTTCGGGAATATGCACTACAATTCGCATGTTATCTTTTGAACAATGTGCTTTTATAATCGGCTCTTAAAACTCCTCACGAGTTGTGGATGGGGAAGAAGACATCCTTAAACCATATTCGCATATGAGGATGTCTGGTTCATGACCTATATAAGGAAGCAAACAAGTTGGAAGGACATTTAAAAGTTTGTGTGTTTGTAGGACATCCAAAAGGGACTAAAGGGGTTTTTTCTATAACCCAACATAAAATAATGTCATGGTTTCAACGAATGCAACATTCCTTAAGGAAAGTTACATGAACGGCTTTAAGCCTTAAAGTAAAAAGGTACTCAAGGAGTCGGTGAGTGATTCGATCACTCCAGGGGTTCTAGTAGAAACCAATCCAATCAATGTAGAAAAGCCAATAGAACAACAACCTAAGGGGCTTTTACATAGTGGGTGGATCGGGCATCAACTCGAGAGGTGTATGTTTAACGGTGAAGTCTACTTGGCTGAATCGACGAATATGACAGAGATCCTTATACTTAAGAGGCTATGGAGGATATTGATTGAAAGCTTTAGACAGAAGCCATGAACACTAAGATGAAGTCTATGGAGACTAATCGGGTCTAGGAACTTGTGGATCTTCCCAAAGGGATATGTCACGACCCGGGTTCCACAACAAAGATAAATTAAAGTAAATAAGATCAATTAAACAAAACAGCTACTTCAATGAAATAAATAAATATAAATTACTCATCTGAAATCTCATGGGCAATCACCATCACATGGATGCTTACCATAAAGGCAGATAGGTTATTAAACTACAAATAATAATAATAATAACAATATAAGACTACTGAAAATCATCATTATAGAATTAATTATGCTATGTAGCTGACATTGATGACTTTGGCATCAGGACAAGTCATACAGTATACATGTCATACAATAGTTTTAGAGAAAAATACTATGTCCACTCATTCTCTATCATCTGTTGGAAAAATTGTACGCAGCGAAACTTTAAAAATTTTATACCAGAGTATTTTTCAAAACACAAGTTTGACACGCTATATGCATAAATTGACCAGATCTTACTAACCTTATTTTCCAAAAAGCTCTTGCAATCAATGTAGAGAAGGGTATTCCAAAAAAGCCTCAACCAAGTAGCCTTCTTTGCTATCCTCTATCCACGATGGGTGTGTGTATGGGAACACTTGTATAGCCTTTCCTAGATAACTCTCCTTCCAACCAATTGAGAAATACCCAAAGTTACAGTTCGTGATTTGTGAACGATAGCTCTTCAGGGGAATTTCAGAGACTCATGAATAGAGTGCTCACTCTAGATTTCTCAACTGATCTAAATAACATATGAGTCTCACTCCCTATTTATAGAGGTCGTCCCATAGTTGGTCCTTATCAAATAAGGCCTCAAAAATTTGAATCTGGATCAATATCTGATAGAAATGCATGAAAACTCGTGATCAAATTATCATTCGGTCGGCAGGCCAAACTTGCAGATCAGCCTGCCGAACTTACTCCATCGGTAGGCCGAACATAAAGATTGACCTGCCAAACTTACGATAAATGATCCATACGAATCTCTATTTCACACCTGAGATTCTTAAGATAGAGCCTCAGTTTTAATTCAAATAACCCAATAGAGAAGTAATCTGATTAAAACAGTCATATCTAGCTAATCTCTTGCAAAATAAATATTTCTAATAATTCGACAAGTTTATCTTGAATTAATTTACACAAAATTATTTCAACCAATAAGCAGACATGAATAATCTAATCCTATCAAATTTTAGCCAATTTGATAATTTGACATAAGTCACTTATTTATTAGAAAAGCAACTGTATCGTTACAAGATTTATTATGAGCTAGCAAAGGAGACCTGATGGACCTATATAGTTCAAGCTCGTGATAGTTATGAAACCTAATATCCCAGATATACATTACATAATTATCAACTCTAATGCTACTCCAATAAAAGCTTAGAGCTGCACTCTCGAACTATATAGAACTATGAAGCTTGATTAGCTAAGCCTCCATGACATATCATAATGTGTCGCATCCCCATGGGATTATGCATAATCGGCTTAGGGATGAATTATGTCTTACCTTCCTGGTTTTTTTCTCTTACATTCCATTATCTCACCATCGAAAACTTACCATCCATAGATAGTATACCATTTGGTTACACATATGTATCCAAATGGTTGAGCACTCCAGTTTTTCAATTATAGGATAAAGCATATAAAAGGATATCAACGACCCCTAAAGTGGAGCTATGAATTCCATATCTATGAATAACAAGTCTACAATATCAAGAGTCATGCCTCAACATAATGGCATGCGTACCAACATAAAATGTGTATATCATCCTTTGGTACATCAAAAGACATAAGTCAAGATAATGGGCCCATTATTCGTCTTAGGATTAATATACAACACATATGAATGTCTCAAGTGAATTGATTTACCGAGACATAATTATTAATCCAAATCAATTGCATTTTATGTCTTAATCCAATACATCGTCAGTTATGACAATGCACTAATGTTTCTACTCACGGAGTCCACTTTGGATGGCCAAGACAAACCATCTTCCCTTTAATATATAGACAACATAATAATCTTTGTATGAATAAAGCGCCCAACTTTATTCCCTCAATTATGGATCTTATGATTTAGATCGTCACCTTTAGAATAATGTTTTTCGCATAATCTGTCCATCATATGCTTGATTCTAAAGGCTTAGACTGACAGTCTCAGACTTTTGTTTGCTTATCAGGCATTCAACAAATAAGAATGTAACGAGGACAAAAATTGGGTATATGAATAATAAATAAACTCTTTATTGATAAAAAAAGTCTCCAAAAACATGCTATATTTTTACAACTTAGGGCATATATGTCTAACATCATCTTCAAACCTAGGGCGGGAATTTTTAAAACAATAAAACATGAGTGAAGGCACAATAGGATAATCAGTTAAATTACATGTTGTATAATGTTGGAAAAAATGGTGCGCAGCGGAATTTTAAAAATTTTACATTAGAGTATTTTCCAAAACACAAATTTGACATGTATATGCATAAATTAACATGATCTTACTAACCTTTGTATGCCGAAGAACCCTCACAAAACGTGAAGAGAAGTAACATTCCAGAAGAGCCTCAACCAACTGGTCTTCTTTGCTATTCTCTATCCACGACAAGAGTGAGTGTGGGCTCACATGTACAGCTCTTCCGCTAGGTGACTCTCCTTCCAACCAATCGAGAGAACCCAAAGCAAGTGTTCATGATTTGTGAACAAAAGCTCTCAGGGAGTGTTTAGATTCTCACTAGCTGAGTATCACTCTTAATCTCTCAATTGATCATAGTAACTCTTAAGAATTACTCCCTTTATATATAGATTGGTCCTGGGGTCAGTCCTTATCAAATTAGGTCTAAAAAATTTGAAACACAATCATGTTTAGATCAATATCTAATAAGACCCACATGGAAACACATGATCTTATCTTTTGCTAATCGACAGGCTAAACCACCTGATCGACAGGCAGAATAGGTCACATCGGCAGGCTGAACTACTTAATAGAAATCTCATGAATCTTTTATTTTCTACCCAAGATTCTAAAGGATAAAGTCTTAGTTTTAATTCAAATAACCCAATAGAGATGTTATCTTATCAAAACAACTTTATCAAGATAATCTCTAAGAAAATAAATCAATTCCCAATAATTCTATAAGTTTATCTTGATCTAATTTATCTAAAATTAAATCAACCGATAAATAGACAATAATTATCCGATCCTTATAATTCAACAAGTTTATCTTGAATCAATTTTATCACAAAATTAATTCAACTGATAAACAGACATGAATTATTTGATTCTTTCAAATTTCAACCAATCTAATAAATCTGACATAAGTTACCAATTATTGGAAAAGCACGTCATGTCGTTACAGGATGTTATGAGCTAACAAAGGGGACCAAATGGACCTATATAGTTCAAGCTCCCTATAATTACGATGCCCAATATCCCAGATATACAATTCATAATTATCAACTCCAACGCTACTCCACTAAAAGCTTGGAGCTGCACTCTCGAACTACATAGAAATACAAAGCTCGTATAGCTAAGTCCCCATGACATATCATAGTGTATTGTATTCTCATATGATAATCCATAATCGGCTTAAGGACAAGTTCTGTCTTACCTTCTTGATTATTTTTTTTATCTTACGTTCCATTATCTCACTGTCAGAAAACTTACCATCCAAAGACAGTATACCATTCAGTTATACCTATGTATCCAAATGGTTGAGCACTCTAGTTTTATTACAGGATAACGCATATAAGAGGATATCATTACCCCTAAAGAGGAGCTATGGATTCCATATCTATGAATAACAGGACTACGCCATCAAGAGTCATGCCTCCAACGTACCGGCATGCATAGCACTATTAAGATGTGGTGTCACCCTTCGGTACATCAAAAGACACAAGCCAAGATAACAGGCCCACTATTCATCTTGGGATTAAGATACAACACAAATGATTGTCTAAAGTGAATCGATTTGCCGAGACAGAATTATTAATCCAAATTAATTCACTTTATGTCCTGATCCAACAATCGTCACCTATGACAACGTGCCAATGTTTCTATTATGGAGTCCACCTCAAATGGTCAAGACAAACCATTTCCCAAAAGGGATATAGACAACATAACAATCTTTACATGAATAAAGCGCCCAACTTTATTCCCTTGATTGCGGATATTATGTTTTAGACCATCACCTTAAGAATCATGTCTTTTTTATAATCTGTCCATCACATGCCCAATTCTAAAAGGTTTAGACCGACAGTCTTAGACTATTTTTGCTTAACATACATTCAACAAATATTAATGTAAAGAGGACAAGATTTGGTATATAAATAATAAATAAATTCTTTATTGATAATAATGTCTCGAAAAACTTATTACATTTTTACTACTTAGGGCATACATGTCTAACAATCTCCCACTTGCACTAAGTGAGTAAATATGACAAATCTCGCATCCCCATAACTTCCACATGCTTCTCGAAGACTCTCCCAGTAAGTGTCTTCGTAAATGGATCAGCTAAATAGTCCTTTGACACGATCTTTCACACCGTGACATGCCCGCCCTCAACAAAGTCCTTTATCACATGATACTTCTAATCAATATGCTTACTCTTCTTGTGAAATCTTGGTTCCTTAGCATTAGCTACTGCTGCACTGTTATCACAGTATAGTGATGCCACCTTATCCATACCAGGAACTACCTCAAGATCCCTAAGAAACTTGCGGAGCCACACTGCTTCCTTCGAAGTATCACTAGCTGCCACATACTCGGCCTCCATCGTTGAATCTGAAGTACAATCTTGCTTGGCACTTCTCCAACTAATGGCACCGCCGCCCAGAGTAAACACAAAACCTAAAGTTGATTTCCTAAAATTTAGACAAGATTGAAAATCCGAGTCAGCATTGTAACAGCCACCTATTTTTATGTAACAAATTATGCTAAGTTAGTAACGACGTTAAGTAATTTTATTAATAATTTATGATATATGTTATGATTTATGATTTTAATGTTACTAACTATTTATTCTAAGTGTTATGATAGGTGACGATCGCAAGGAATCAATGCGCTCAAGTGTTCATGTAAATTTCAATGTATGTTTATTTATGATATAATGATGACTTGAATGCTATAATGTGTGGTATTTTAAGGACAGTTTGGTAGGCTGAACTTTCAAGTTTAGCAGGCCAAATGTCTGCTAAGAATCGACAGGCCGATAGAAACCATCGGCAGGCCAAACTTTGTGGAATCGGCAGGCCGAAGTAATGAATCGGCAAGCTGATGACAGCTGATGAGCAGTCAGCAAAAATCTCTCCAAATTTATGGTTGAGATAATTACACTGATTGGGTGGTTTAATGTTATTAATTGGTATAATTATGGATTAATTTAATCATTTAAGGAAAAGAAGCGTTTGACTTTTCATTGATTGGTATTGATTGATATTGTTTCCTATTTTTAGAAGGCAAAATATGGTAAGTGAGACTAATTGATTTGACTCTCCCTCAATCCTCTCCATTTCCACATGATGATGATGGTCTCTAATTTAGTCAGAAAATTTATGACTTAATGGAGAATTTTAAGTTTTGACTCCCCTTTTATGCTATGCTCATTATGTTATTTTTTTTTAAACGTTATTTTTTTTCTCTATCTCTCTCTCGTTTTCTCTCTCATTTTCTCTTCTTCACGATTTTCTGCTTTGTCTCTTCCTCAATTCTCCTGCAAATATTTGAGAAATATTGAGTTTTCTTTGGATGAATTTGAAGGAATTTAAGAAGAATCATTTTTAGGTAAAGGTTCATTTTTGGTTTAATTTTGAAATGAAATCCTTCTTGGCATGCGACTGCCATATCTTCCTCGACGAAATTCTGCTTGCTTTGGCTTTTTAATATGTTATTCATGTATGAGTTATGTGATGTTTCTCCAAGTGTCACCTTAATTGGATTTTTCTATGATAAGTTATGAATTTTCTATCCTCTCCCACTCATAGTAAAATATTGTTGTTTGGCTATGATACATAAAAATATGATTTTTGTTCAAGGGTAAATGTGCTTTGTTTACTATGAAATTTGGCAAGAATGTTCATGTATATGTCATATTATGGATTACAAAGTTTGGTAATGTTTTGATGAGTGAATTATGTGTTATGAAATTTTTATTGAGACTAGGTCAAGAAACTGTTTTAATAATGTTAATATTGGACTTTTGTTTTAGGTGATATTTATATGTTTAAATGATTTTCTTGATGATGAAATAATTTTATGATATTGAAATATATGTTAGTAAGATGTTAATATGAATTTTAAAATTAAAATATATAACCTTTAACAGTTAGAAAATGTTTTCAAAAGATTACTCACTACCTTATTATTGCTGGCGGATTTCATGTTTGAAATGTATGGTTTGTTTTAGATACTTAATGTAATTTTTAAGACTAAAGAAAAATCAAGGTAATATGTTTATGTATTAACTTTACCCCTGTCAAGAATGGTGCCTAAAGTATGTGTGAATGTTAAGTTTTTAAGTCTTCAATTCATGTAGGTCAGTGAAGTGTATGTGATGATGAATTTATGTTTTTATGATTATGGTTATAGATGCATGTTATGAATTATGTTTGTATGAGACGAATGTATATGTGATGTAATATGAATGGATGTTTTATTTTATGATAATAAGTATTAATTTTATTTTGTATCTTCAAATGAATAAATGGCATGAACACACAAAGGAACGAGCACATCGAGACCGCGACGTCGTCACCAATACATATAAAGTTAAGTAAGCTAGCTTCTAAGGTAAGTACATTCTCACCTACAAGATAATATGTTTTATAAGGTTTGATGTTATGTTCATGATGATATTTATGATGATTTCCTTAAAGGGTTTCTTATGAAAGATTTTCATGATTTAAAGTTATGCATGTTTGATTATGGCAAATTTCAAAGCATGAAAATTATGTATATATATGTATCACCTAATAAGTGTTGCACACCAATGTTATGATACGATATGTTATGATGTCATTTTTGGTTTAGGATTAGCTACCCTTTTCCTCTCATGACAGCGCACCTACAACGATGATTATGGTGCAACACTTGGGCCCTTAAGATAAAATGGAATAAGTTTTAATATGGTCAATGTAATGAAAGATATGTTTCTATTAAAATGTGCTTACTGCACTATTACGTTATGATGATGATGATGATGTTTATGAAATGTTTTTAAATTGTGAGAATTATATGTAGTTACTAAGCTTTAGCTTATTCAAGTTTATATCATGTTGCAGATAAGGGTAAGAAAGTCATGGAGTAGACAGAGGACATGGAAAGGCGTGTGAGCATAGGAAGATGAATTGTAATCGGAAGAACGCCAATGAAGCAAATTTTATGATTTAAGTTATTGTTTATTATTTGAACATATTTTTATGATAAGTTTTAAAGAATACAAGAACTATGTTTTAATATTTTATTTTATCATTTTAAGAATTTGATCTTCCGCATTTTGAAAGAAAAATGAATTTGTCTTAAAATTAAGTTTTCTAAAAGTTTATGTTTTGTCTCGGATGGCCTGCCGACCATTACTGGTCGGTATGCCGATGTAAGAAAGTTTGGCCTATCAAACTTTGAAAGTTTTTAAACCTTGTTTTGCAGAGCCTCTATCGGCCTGCAGTTGACGATTTTCGGCCTGCCGACCATGTTTGGCCTACCGAAGTCTCCAGTTCGGCCTGTCAAACTATGGGAGCAAATAATTTTAAATGATGTGATGTTTCATAAGTTATTGTTTTGCTATTTGGTATATTTACTTTATTAATGGATGTTTATGATCAATTTAATATTCAATTGAATTATTAACAGTACGAATGAATGTTGTAAAAAAAAATGTGTATGTATGGATCCTGGTTACTGTTGGAAACAAAGTGCGCAGCGGAATTTTTTAAATTTTTCATCAGAGTAATTTCTAAAACACAAGTTTGACATGTTATACGTATAAATTAGATAGATCTTACTAACCTCAGTGTGTCGAAGAACCTCCGCAACCTATGTAGAGAAGTACCGTTCCAGAAGAGCCTTAACCAACTGGTCTTCTTTGCTATTCTCTATCCACAACCGGAGTGAGTGTAGGCTCACACGTACAGCTCTTCCACCGGTGACTCTCCTTCCAACCAATAGAGAGAACCCAAAGCTAGTGTTTGTGATTTGTGAACACAAGCTCTCCAGGAGTTTTCAGATGCTCAATAGAAGAGTATCACTATTAATCTCTCAAATTGATCTCTATTGATCTGAGTGAATCATGTGACTCACTCCTTTTATATACCTATTAGTCCAGGGGTCAGTCCATAGCAGATTAGGTCTCAAAAACTCGAAACAGAATCAAGTTCAGATCAATATCTGATAAGATCCGCATGAAAATGCGTAATCTTATCTCCGCTGATCGGCAGGCTGAACATTCTGATCGGCAGGCCGACCACGTCATTCGGTAGGCCGAACTCCCGAGAAAAAATCTCCGTGAATCTTTTATTTTCCACCTGAGATTCTAAAGGATAAAGTCTCAATTTTGATTCAAATAACCCAATAGAGAAGTTATCTGATCAAAACAAACTTTATCAAGATAATCTCTAAGAAAATAAATCAATTCACAATAATTCTACAAGTTTATCTTGTTCTAATTTGTCCAAAATTAAAACAACCGATAAACAGACAAGAATTATCTGATCGCAATAATTCAACAAGTTTATCTTGAACTAATTTCTTACAAAATTAATTCAACCGATAAACAGATATGAATTATTTGATTCTTACAAATTTTAAACCAATATGATAAATCCGACATAAGTCACCAATTATTGAAAAAGCACGCCGTGTCGTTACAAGACTTTGTGAGCTAGCAAAGGGGACCAAAATGGACCTATAAAGTTCAAGCTCATGATAATTATGAAACCCAATATCCCAGATATACATTTCACAATTATCAACTCCAACGCTACTCCACTAAAAGCTTGGACCTGCACTCTCGAACTTTATAGAATTACGAAGCTCGTGTAGCTAAGTCTCCATGACATATCATAGTGTATCGTATCCCCATATGATCATCCATAATCGGCTTAAGGACAAGTTCTGTCTTACCTTCCCGATTATTTTTATCTTACGTTCCATTGTCTCACCATTAGAAAACTTACCATCCAAAGATAGTATACCATTCGGTTACACCTATGTATCCAAATGGTTGAGCGCTCTAGCTTTCCAATTACAAGACAATGCATATAAGAGGAGCTATGGATTCCATATCTGTGAATAACAAGTCTACGCTATCAAGAGTCATGCCTCCAACGTACCGGCATGCATACCACTATAGAGATGTGGGAGTCACCCATTGGTACATCAAAAGACACAAGTCGAGACAACAGGCCCACTATTCATCTCAGGATTAAGATACAATACAAATGACTATCTAAGGTGAATCGATTTGCCAAGACAAAATTATTAATCCTAATTAATTCACTTTATGTCCCGATCCAACATATCGTCACCTATGACAACGTGCCAATGTTTCTATTCACGGAGTCCAACTCCGATGGTCAAGACAAACCATCTCCCTAAAGGGATATAGACAACATAACAATCTTTACATGAATAAAGCGCCCAACTTTATTCTGTCGATTGCGGATCTTATGTTTTAGACCGTCACCTTAAGAATCGTGTCTTCCTCATAATCAGTCCATCATAAGCCCAATTCTTAAGGTTTAGACTAACAGTCTCAGACTACTGTCTACTTATCATACATTCAACAAATATGAACGTAAAGAGGACAAGATTTGGTATATATAAATGAATAAATTCTTTATTGATAAAAATGTCTCAAAAAATGTATTACATTTTTACTTCTTAGGGCATACATGTCTAACAATCTCCCACTTGCACTAAGTGAGTACATACAGCAAATTTTGCATCCCCATAGCTTCCACATGCCTCTCGAAGACTCTCCCAGCAAGTGTCTTCGTAAATAGATCAGCTAAGTTGTCCTCTGACGCAATCTTGCCCACCATGGCATGCCCGCCCTCAACGAAGTCCTTTATCACATGATACTTTCGATCAATATGCTTACTCTTCTTGTGAAATCTTGGTTCCTTAGCATTAGCTACCGCCGCACTGTTATCACAGTACAATGATACCGCTTTATCCATACCAGGAACTACCTCAAGATCCCCAAGGAACTTGCGGAGCCACACTGTTTCTTTCGAAGCATCATTAGCCGCCACATACTTGGCCTTCATCGTTGAATCCAAAGTGCAATCTTGCTTCGCACTTCTCCAACTGATGGCACCGCCACCCAGAGTAAACACAAACCCTGAAGTCGATTTCCTAGAATCCAGACAGGATTGAAAATCTGAATCAGTATATCCTAGAGGAGTCAAGTCCTCACCTGAATACACAAGCATATACCCTCGAGTCCTTCTCAGGTACTTGAAAATATGCTTTATCACAACCCAATGGTTCGGTCCTGGATCCGCCAAAAATCGACTTACAATCCCGACCGCATAGCTAATATCTGGTTATGTGCAAAGCATGGGATACAGGACACTACCTACTGCCAAAGCATAAGGCACCTTCTTCATGTATTCTCTTTCTTCATAAGACTTTGGAGAGTCTTTCTTAGAAAGAGTAATTCCAGACCTAGATGGTTGCCCACCTTTCTTGGAATCATGCATTGCAAACCTCCTGAGAATTTTATCTATGCAGCCGGCCTGTGACAATGCTATCATTTTGTTCTTTCTATCCTGAATGATCTGGATACTAAGAACAAAATTAGCCTCACCCAAGTCCTTCATGTCAAACTGCATGGTCAACCATAATTTGACTGATGACAACACCCCAACGTCATTGCCAATTAGCAAAATGTCATCTACATAGAGCAGTAGAAAAACCACCTTTCCATCCTTTATGTGTTTGTAAACACATGGTTCATCCACATTTTGTGAGAACCCATAAGTCTTGATCACTTGATCAAATCTTATGTTCTAAGAACGAGAAGCCTGCTTAAGTCCATAAATGGACTTTAGCAGCTTACAAACCTTACCCTCTTGACCCGCGACCTTGAACTCATCTGGTTGTTCCATATAAATGGACTCATCCAGGTAGCCATTCAGAAAAGCCGTCTTGACATCCATCTGCCAAATCTCGTAGTCGAGAGCGGCAGCTATGGACAAGAGAATCCGGATGGACTTAAGCATGGCTACAGGCGAAAAGGTTTCCTCATAATCGATTCCTTCCTTTTGCGTATAACCTTTAGCTACCAGTCTAGCCTTAAAGGTTTCGACCTTTCCATCCACTCCTCTTTTCCTCTTGTAGATCCACTTACACCCTATGGGTTTTACCCCTTCGGGAAGATCCACAAGCTCCCAGACCCGATTAGTCTCCATAGACTTCATCTCAATGTTCATGGCCTCTGTCCAGAGTCTTGAATCAACATCCTCTATAGCTTCTGCGTAAGTATAAGGATCCCTGTCATGTTCATCCAGTTCAGCCAAAAAGACCACCCCATTGAACATATACCTTTCATGTTGATGCCTAATCCTCCCACTACGTCGAAGCCCCTGAGGTTGTTGTTTAGGTTTGTTTGGTTTTTCTACACGTTTTTCTACACCAATCGGAATGGTTTCGTTCGGAACCTCCGGAGTGAACGGATCACCCCTCAACTCCTCAAGCACCACTTTGCTTCGAGGTTTAAAGTCGTCCATTTAACTCTCCTCAAGGAAAGTTGCATTAGTTGAAACCATGACTTTATTTTCCTTTGGGTTATACAAATAACACCCTTTAGTCCCTTTTGGATATCCCACAAACACGCAAACTTCCGAACGTGCTTCCAACTTATTCGGATCCTTAAACAGGACATGAGCTGGACATCCTCATATGCGAATATGGTTTAAGGATGTCTTCCATCTAGTCCACAACTCGTGAGGAGTTTTAGGGACCGATTTTGAAGGCACATTGTTCAAAAGATAACATGCGGTTTGTAGTGCATATCCCCAAAAGGATAAAGGCAATGATGAATAACTCATCATGGACCTAATCATGTCCAACAAAGTCCTATTCCTTCTCTCTGCCATGCCATTCTGCTGCGGAGTGCCCGACGCAGTCAAATGGGATAAAATCCCATTCTCTAAAAAGTGTCTGAAGAACTCATTAGAAAGGTATTCCCCACCTCGATTAGATCGAAGTGTCTTTATGGGTCTACCCAATTGCTTTTCCACTTCAGCCCAAAACTCCCTGAACTTATCATAAGTTTCACTTTTGTCGTGCATTAGGTACACATACCCATATCTTGAGTAATCGTTAATAAAAGTGACGAAGTACTCATACCCTCCTCGTACCTGGATGTTCATTGGTCCGCAAATATCACTATGCACAAGTTCTAGAACCCCTTCGGCCCTATTGCCTTTAGACCCGTATGGTCTTTTGGTCATTTTACCCTCCAAACAAGATTCACATTGAGGTATAGATTCCACCTTTAAGTGACTTAAAGGTCCATCCCTTACCAACCTTTGAATCCTATTCAGGTTAATATGGCCAAGGCGCAAATGCCAAAGATAAGTCTTGTTAGAGTGAGAAGTTTTAAGTCTTTTTGAGTTATTATCATTTGTCTCAGCATTAAGCAATCAGTCCCTCTTAGGTTTGATAAAATATAGATTATTTTGCATCCATCCAGAATAGATAAAAGATTTATTTTTACGAATCACCACTTTTTCATTAAAAGATACCACGTAGGAGTCTTTAAATAAAGATGATATAGAAATTAAATTCCTTTTAAATTTAGGAACATAAAAACAATCTCACAAAATTAAATTCCTATAATTATCAAAATAAAGATTGACATCTCCCACTGCTTCCGCTGAGACCAAGGATCCATCGCCCATCCGAAGCGTTAAGTCTTCACGTAGTAGACTTCTCGTTTCCTTGAATCCCTGCAGAGAAACACAAACATGATTAGTTGCTCCAGAATCTATGACCCAAATGTCACTGGATTCTTCAACCAAACATGTTTTTAAATATAGAAGATCACACCTACCTCCCTTGGAAAGGAAGTCCTTACAATGCTTCTTTATATGCCCGACCTTACCACAGAAGAAGCACTTAAGCTTCTTTGGGTTCTTCTTCTTCTTCTTCTTCTTGCTCTTGGTAGTAGCAGGAATAGAAGACTTCCCACTCTTGGCCCATTGCTTCTTTCCATTCCCAGAGTTAGGATTGGAACCAGAAGCAGCTACCATATTAGCCTCTCCACCAGCAGGAGACTCCTTGATCAGCAGTTCAAACTCCTGTAACTGTTTCATTAGTTCTGTCAAGGTCATATCCTGTCTATTGCTTAAATTAAAAGTAGCTCTAAACGGAATAAATTTCTTAGACAGAGTCTCAAAGACCATAGTCATTTGAGTTTCAGCATCGATGTCAGCTCCATTGGTTTGAGCCTCAGCGAGGTAACCCATGACCAACATCATGTGCTCCTTTACAGATGTCCCCGGTCCCTGTCTACAGTTTAAGAGTTTCCGAAGCACCCCTTACCACTTTGTTATGGCCTGGCCTCCGAACATATCCTCAAGATTATCCAAGATCTGCTTCGTAGTCTCATAATCCTAATGTTGAGCCTGTAGCACGTTGTTCATGCTAACCATAACATAGCAGCGGACCTGATCATTAGCATCTTTCCAGCAGTTGTACGCTTGGAATTGCTCATTACTTGAGTCTCCCGTAGGCTCGAGAGGACAAGGAGTTGTCAGAACATATTTTAGTTTCTCAAAGGATAGGACGATGTCCAGGTTCCGTTTCCAATCGTTATAGTTCTCACCGGTTAATTGGTTTTTTTCAAGTATCGATGATAAAGCATTTTTAGACATTTTCAATCTGCAATAAAGAATCAAATACGAAACATAAGCAAACATATATAATAATTTAGTAAGATAACACAATCATGTAAAATCATACAAATGTGTTTATGTGTCAAAACCTTGAAAATATCACAACCTTACAATGATAATTCCCAACTCAGAATTTAACAAGCTCCTAGGGGAGTCATGCCAAATTCAATCAGGAACAAGGATCCCCTCCTGATTAATATACGCCATCCAGGACCCATATGATCCAGCATATACTAATAATCGTTTCTTTCGCCATTAAATTTATTAACAGAGCTCCTAGGGGAGGTTAATAATAAAATTAACGTGAGTGTATAACCACCGTTTCAATATTTTATCCATGATTTATAATCACCGCCTAGGGGTGTGCAACCATAAATCATACTAAAATACCTTATCCTTTCAGAGATCCAATATGGTACATGATAGAAATCCCTTCCTAGGGGTCGGGACCATCATGTTCTTCCTATGGACCAACGATGGAGGCCTTAGGTCCTCTCTTCGAATACCTTCACCCACTCAATCTTTTGAAGTCAAGGTTTTATTTTAAAATTATGCATGAACAATTTTAATATGAGCGGCACTCCGTATTCTATTTGACATATTATCAATATACATGGTAAATCATATTATAATGCAGACAAGCAAAGCAATTAAGCAAAGCTACAAGCAAAATAATAATAACCGTAATATTATGGTTCCACCCTATAGAATAGAAAACTAAGATTACAACAGAATAATCGAGACATTTATCGATTCTTCATCCTTGAATCCTCAAGCTGTATCCTTCTTCATGTAATATCCATCTTCATGTCTTGAATCCCGTATGAATTGAATACTTCATATTTATGGTCATATCCAAATTTAATGTATCTCAGAATCGTCTCAAAAATAAAATTAAAATTGCACATTTTCTGGACACTTGGTAGCTCTCGGTCGACAGGCCGATCTGGGTGATTGGCCTGCCGGTCTTGCTTCATCGGCCTGCCAATCTGAAACATCGACCTACCGAACTGAAAGTTTGGCCTGCCGGCAGAGCACCAAATTTTCTGCCCCACTGTCGGTCTGCCAGACTACACGTTCGGCCTGCCGATCTGTGACCTTCGGCCTGCCGAACAGTGAGGTCCGGCAGGCCGACTGAGCAGAAAACCCTCAATCCAGAAAATACAATTTTAATGCAATTCATCAATTTTATTTTTAACAATTCAAAAACATAAAACGAGAGGCTCAGGAAATACCTGGCGGTGCCATCATCAATCTTCTAGATCTGACTTCTCGATCCGTCTTCTCCAAATAATTATTTAATTACAAAATTCTTACAAATTAAAAATTAAATAATAATTCCTAGACGGAGATGATAGTCCGCCATCTAATTACATGAAAAACCTAGATATACATTCTAACCTCTAAGGAACCATAACCGGTATTAATTAATTAATAAATAATTAAACAATGATTTAATAAACCATAATTAATTAATAAACATTCACCACATAATCCATGACAATATATATATTATATAGAAACCTAGAGTGCCATATCTCGATAAAATTCAATTCAAGCATAGGAGAGATTAAGATCACAAAATTTATGCATATAACATGATCATAAACTTGCAAATTTATGTAAAAACCTCGGCTCTGATACCAATTGTTGGAAACAAAGTGCGCAGCGGAATTTTTTAAATTTTTCATCAGAGTAATTTCCAAAACACAAGTTTGACATGTTATATGTATAAATTAGATAGATCTTACTAACCTCAGTGTGCCGAAGAACCTCCACAACCTATGTAGAGAAGTACCGTTCCAGAAGAGCCTCAACCAACTGGTCTTCTTTGCTATTCTCTATCCACAACCGGAGTGAGTGTGGGCTCACATGTACAGCTCTTCCACCAGTGACTCTCCTTCCAACCAATAGAGAGAACCCAAAGCTAGTATTTGTGATTTGTGAACAAAAGCTCTCAGGGAGTTTTCAGATGCTCACTAGATGAGTATCACTCTTAATCTCTCAAATTGATCTCTATTGATCTGAGTGAATCATGTGACTCACTCCCTTTATATACCTAATGGTCCAGGGGTCAGTCCATATCAGATTAGGTCTCAAAAACTCGAAACAGAATCAAGTTTGGTTCAATATCTGATAAGATCCACGTGAAAATGCGTAATCTTATCTCCGCTGATCGACAGGCCAAACAGGCCAGTTCGGCAGGCCGACCACGTCATTCGGCAGGCCGTACTCCCAAGAAAAAATCTCCGTGAATCTTTTATTTTCCACCCGAGATTCTAAAGGATAAAGTCTCAGTTTTGATTCAAATAACCCAATAGAGAAGTTATCTAATCAAAACAAACTTTGTCAAGATAATCTCTAAGAAAATAAATCAATTCACAATAATTCTACAAGTTTATCTTGTTCTACTTGTCCAAAATTAAAACAACCGATAAACAGACAAGAATTATCTGATCGCAATAATTCAACAAGTTTATCTTGAACTAATTTCTTACAAAATTAATTCAACCGATAAACAGACATGAATTATTTGATTCTTATAAATTTTAAACCAATCTGATAAATCCGACATAAGTCACCAATTATTGAAAAAGCATGCCGTGTCGTTATAGGACTTTGTGAGCTAGCAAAGGGGACCAAAATGGACCTATAAAGTTCAAGCTCATGATAATTATGAAACCCAATATCCTAGATATACATTTCACAATTATCAACTCCAACGCTACTCCACTAAAAGCTTGGAGCTGCACTCTCGAACTTTATAGAATTACGAAGCTCGTGTAGCTAAGTCTCCATGACATATCATAATGTATCGTATCCCCATATGATCATCCATAATCGGCTTAAGGACAAGTTCTGTCTTACCTTCTCGATTATTTTTATCTTACGTTCCATTGTCTCACCATTAGAAAACTTACCATCCAAAGATAGTATACCATTCGGTTACACCTATGTATCCAAATGGTTGAGCGCTCCAGCTTTCCAATTACAGGACAACGCATATAAGAGGATATCATTACTCCTAAAGAGGTGCTATGGATTCCATATCTATGAATAACAAGTCTACGCTATCAAGAGTCATGCCTCCAACGTACCGACATGCATACCACTATTAAGATGTGGGAGTCACCCATTGGTACATCAAAAGACACAAGTCGAGACAACGGGCCCACTATTCATCTTAGGATTAAGATACAATACAAATGACTATCTAAAGTGAATCGATTTGCCGAGACAGAATTATTAATCCAAATCAATTCACTTTATGTCCCGATCCAACACATCGTCACCTATGACATCGTGCCAATGTTTCTATTCACGGAGTCCAACTCCGATGGTCAAGACAAACCATCTCCCAAAAGGGATATAGACAACATAACAATCTTTACATGAATAAAGCGCCCAACTTTATTCCCTCGATAGCAGATCATATGTTTTAGACCGTCACCTTAAGAATCGTGTCTTTCGCATAATCAGTCCATCATATGCCTAATTCTTAAGGTTTAGACTAACAGTCTCAGACTACTATTTGCTTATCATACATTCAACAAATATGAACGTAAAGAGGAAAAGATTTGGTATATATAAATGAATAAATTCTTTATTGATAAAAATGTCTCCAAAAACGTATTACATTTTTACTCCTTAGGGCATACATGTCTATCAGTTACATTTTCCTTAATTACGTTTACAATTAAAGTTTCAAATAAGTTTTTTACTTAAAGTTTATTTGAAAAAAAATAATAGTAAAAATAAGTATGTAATGTATGAATGTAACAACAACTGTGGCGTCCGTAAGGGGGCGTTACAGGATTTGGTTTCAGAGTAAATTTTTGTTTACAATTCATATCGCCACATGTCAATTCAAGTCCTTCAAGTAAGCACCTTTAAAATTAGACATTTTGATGCAAGTATGAGGATAAGAATGAGGTTTAGTTGTTTAACGATTAATGTTCTAGGAGTGAAAACCTGTCTCATGTTAGAGGATTATTTCTAAGTTCCTAAATCTTTTAGGAAATTAACGATGGACGGTCACAGAAGAATGTAAACCAGCACCCAAACCAACGAAAGGCTTATGACAATGATCGTTGAGCTGCAAAGGCAATTAGAGGATTAACGAAGAGAGATTACTGAATTAAGGGCCAATGGCCAGAATGATGACTGACGAGGCAATGATGAGCCTCCTCCCCCTCCTCCTCAGCCACAAGTCATTGAAGTCCCAACTCTTGCTGCTGAACCAAGAGCGGCATATCAGGAACCTCTTTTAGTCAGATAGAAGAGGGTTAAGCCAACAGACTTTGAGGGTTCAAAGGACCCGTTAGTCGTACAAGGATGGTTGAAGACGATTGAGGCTACCCTAAGACTCATGGGCTTTACAGACAATGAGAAGGTCCTCTGTGCCTCATACTGCCTCACCATGGAGGCTAGAATTTGGTGGGATGGCATCAAACAGGGTCGAAATGATGAAGAAATGACATGGGATGACTTCGTTCATGAGTTTAACATGAAGTTTTTCCACATGAACATCACAAGGAAGCATTATGAGGAGTTTGGGAGCCTGCGCCAGGGAGATATGTTAGTTACGGATGTGGTGGCAAAGTTTGACCAGCTTGCTCGCCTATGCCCAGGGATGGTTATGGATGAAAATGAAAGGGTCAGAAGGCTGATCAAGGTCCTTAGGCCTAAAATTGCTGCTATCGTTGATTGGGCAAGTCCAGCCAGGACTCAAGAGTAGGTTGTCATGAGCACCCAACGTGCGAAGTTCCACTTGTCCAAGCTAAGAAGGAACCAGCCTCAGTCGGGCCAGCAAGCCAATAATGCAAACTACTAGAACTGCCCTCCACACAGAAACAACAACAACAACAACAACAACAACAATAGCAGCAACAACAACAACCAGAATTAGAGGAACAACAAGAGGAAGGGCAATCCTTAAAACCAGCAGGGCCAAGACAACAAGAGGCATAATGATGGTCAGCACAACAATAATATTAGGCGGTTTCAACCATGTGCCAAATGTGGAAAGAAACATCCAGGGGAATGCCGCTTGGGAACAAACCAAACTTTTGTTTGTGGGCATAAAGATCATTTTGTCAAGAACTGTCCCAAACTGATGAATGCCAATGCCCCTCAAAGAGCTCCTCCTCAAGCCTAGCTCCATCAGACGCAAGCTTCCCTTGAAGGGCCACTTATCAGTCAAGGGAGACTGGAAGCCCCACCAACAAATGCCCGAATCTATGCCATGACGAAGGAACAAGTGGCTGCTGAAGCCTCCAATGTGGTCATAGGTCAGATAACAAGTTTATCTAATGATGTTTATGTTCTCTTTGATACAGGTGCCACACATTCTTTTATATCCAAGTCATGTGTTAAAAAGTTAGAGGTTCGTTTAGAGCCTATGAGACAGGAATTCACTAGGACACTACCCTCCGGGGAAGTGATATTATCTACGCACTATCTGCGGACAATACCCCTATGGATTTCTGATAGGGAACTTTTCATCAACCTCATGGTGATCAACATGCATGACTACGATATGATTCTTGGGATGGATTTCCTGAGCAAATACAATGCTTCTATTGAATGCCGGAAACAAAAGTTGATCTTCCATCCAGAGGGTGATCAGAAGTTTGTTTATGTTGGCGAGTCCAGAAAGAAACCCAGCATGTTTTTATCTGCGATGAAAGCAAGGAAGTTATTAGCAAGTGGCTACATGGGCTATCTAGCAAACATTGTAGACAAAAGCCAAGAAGAAAAGATAAGAATTGAAGATGTGCCTATAGTTCATGAATATGCAGAAGTATTTCCTGATGATCTATCAAGTCTGCCACCAAAAAGAGAAGTCAAATTCGAGATCAAGCTCGCTCCTGGCACCGATCCGATCTCAAAAGCGCCTTATAGAATGGCCCCGGTAGAGTTAAAAGAGCATCACACGCAATTAAAGGAGCTACTTGACAAAGACTTCATCAAGTTGAGCTACTCTCTATGGGGAGCTCTAGTTCTATTTGTTAAGAAGAAAGATGGCACTATGAGACTCTGCATTGACTACAGAGAACTGAACAAGGTGACAATCAAGAACAAGTACCCATTACCTCGAATCAATGATTTGTTTGATCAGCTCAGGGGTGCATCTGTGTTTTCAAAGATTGATCTACGGTCAAGTTATCACCAGCTGAAGATTAAAGAAGGAGATATCCCCCAAATTGCCTTCAGGTTGAGGTATGGTCACTTTGAATTTGTGGTTATGCCCTTCGGTCTGACGAATGCACCTGCGGCCTTCATGGATTTGATGAATTGGGTATTTAAGGATTTCCTCGATAAATTTGTTGTTGTGTTTATTGATGATATTCTTGTCTATTCAAAGAATCAAGAAGAACATGAGGAGCATTTAAGGATTGTGCTGGAGACTTTAAGAAGACACCAGCTTTATGCAAAGTTCTCCAAGTGCGAGTTTTGGCTTGATAAAGTGTCTTTCTTGGGGCATGTTATATCAAAGGAAGGTATTATGGTTGACCCTGCTAAAGTAGAGGCTGTTCTCAACTGGAAGCAACCGATGAATGCAAGTGAAATAAGGAGCTTCTTGGGTTTAGCAGGATATTATCAGAGGTTCGTAGAAGACTTCTCCAAGATAGCAGCCTTACTCATGAATCTGACTCGCAAGGGAAAGAAGTATGAATGGACAGAAGCATGCAAGAAGAGTTTCTAAGAACTGAAGAAGAGGCTAACGACAGCTCCAATATTGGCTATTCTAGAAGGAAATGATGGATTCGTAATTTATAATGATGCATCCAAGATGGTCGTCAGAGCTATTTTAATGCAAAATGAAAGGGTGATTGCCTATGCGTCAAGACAACTAAAGGATTACAAAAAGAACTATCCTACTCATGACCTTGAGTTAGCAGAAGCCGTTTTTGCGTTGAGATATGGAGACATTATTTGTATGGGGTCCAATGCAAGATGTTCACTGATCATCAAAGTCTGAAGTACTTCTTCACATAAAGAGACTTGAACATGAGACAACGAAGATGGCTAGATTTGGTAAAGGATTACGATTGTGAAATCCTTTATCATCTTGGAAAAGCTAACTGAGTGGCAGATGCCCTAAGTAGGAAGTTAGTTGCCACGTTGATGTCAATGAAAGCAATGTCTCCACCTTTAAGAAAGGAAATTCTAGACTTCGGTTTGGAACTTATAGTAGGTCAGCTCTCAGCTCTCACTCTTGCTCCGATGATGTATGATGAAATCAGAGAAAACAAGATGAAGATGTAAGTCTTGTAAGGATTAAGTAGAAAATGAAAGAAGGAAAATGTCAAGAGTTTCGTATTACGGATGACGAAACTCTATACCTCAAGGACTGCTTATGTGTTCCCAATGTTGGTGGCTTAAGGGAAAAGATCTTGACCAAAATTCATGACACTCCTTACTCTATTCATCTAGGTGCAACAAAGATGTATAATGATCTAAGGGATAACTTCTGTTGGTTTGGAATGAAACATGATGTTGCTTTGTATACGAAGAAATGTATGACATGTCAACAAGTTAAGGCTGAACACCAGAGACCTGGTGGTGATTTACAGTCTATCCAGATATCGGAATGAAAATGGGAGGATATAGTAATGGATTTCATTACTGGTTTTCCCAGAACTATGAACGGTTATCATGCAATTTGGGTAATTATGGATCGACTGACTAAGACGGTGCATTTCATTTCCATCAAGATCACTTACTCTATGGAACGGTTAGCGAAACTCTATGTCAAGGAGATTGTATGACTTCATGGGATTCCCAAGTAAATTATCTCAGATCGTGATGGCAGGTTCACATCTAAGTTTTGGAAGAGTGTACAGACTGCTATGGGAGCTAGGCTACATTTTAGTACAGCTTTTCATCCTCAAACAGACGACCAAACGAAGAGGATGAACTTGGTTTTAGAAGATATGCTACGGGCTTATTCTCTCGATTTTTCAGGTGACAATAAGGATGGCACCTTATGAAGCTCTGTATGGGCGAAAATGCAGGTCGCCTATATGTTAGCACGAAGCTGGTGAGAAGAAGTTGATGGAAAGCGTCAATGCTGAAAGAACTGATTTTGTTAACGAAACTTCTAAGATGATAAAGTTAATAAGAAGAAGAATAGAGACCGCTCAAAGCCGTCAGAAGAGTTATGCTGACAAGAGAAGGAGACCTTTAGAGTTCATCGTGGGCGAATCTATGTTTTTAAAAGTTGCACCCATGAAAGGAGTTATGAGGTTTGGGAAGAAAGGCAAGTTAAGCCCAAGATTTATTGGTCCTTATGAAATCATGAAAAGGATAGGCAAGGTGGCTTATCAGCTGAAGTTGCCTTCAGAAATGTCAGTAGTACATGATGTGTTTGATGTTTCTATGCTCAAGAAGTATGTTTCTATGCACGATGTGTTTCATGTGATTGAGCCCCAAGTGATCGAGATACAGGAAGACTAAAGTTATGAAGAAAAGCCAGTAGAGATACTCGATTGGAAAACCAAGACCTTGAGGAATAGAAAAATTCCATTGGTCAAGGTGTTATGGCGAAATCATCAAGTAGAAGAAGCTACATGGGAACGTGAAGATGACATGAGATCAAAGTATCCACAATTATTCTGAGTTTCGAGGATGAAACTTTTATAAGGTGGGGAGATTCTAACACCCACCTATTTTTATGTAACAGATTATGCTAAGTTAGTAATAATGTTAAGTAATTTTATTAATAATTTATGATATATGTTATGACTTATGATTTTAATGTTACTAACTATTTATTCTAAGTGCTATGACAGGTGACGATCGCAAGGAATCGATGTGCTCAAGTGTTCATGTTAATTTCAATGTATGTTTATTTATGATGCAATGATGAATTGAATGCCATAATGTATGGTATTTTAAGGACAGTTGCGCTGGCTGGACTTTCAAGTTCGGCAGGCCAAACTTTGTGGAATCGGCAGGCCAAAGTAAAGAATCGGCAGGCCGATGAAAGCTGATGAGCAGTCAGCAAAAATCTTTCCAAATTTATGGTTGAGATAATTATGTTGATTGGGTAGTTTAATGTGATTAATTGGTATAATTATGGATTAATTTTATCATTTAAGGAAAGGAAACGTTTAACTTTTCATTGATTGGTATTGATTGATATGGTTTCCTATTTTTAAAAGGCAAAATATGGTAAGTGAGACTAATTGATTTGACTCTCCCTCAATCCTCTCCATTTCCACATGATGATGATGGCCTCTAATTTAGTCAGAAAATTTCTAACTTAATGGAGAATTTTAAGTTTTGACTTCCCTTTTACGTTATGCTCATTACACTAGTTTTTTTAAACGTTCTTTTTTTTTCTCTATCTCTCTCTCACTTTCTCTTCTTCATGATTTTCTTCTTTGTCTCTTTCTCAATTCTCTTGCAAATATTTGAGAAATATTGAGTTTTCTTTGGATGAATTTGAAGGAATTTGAGAATAATCGTTTTGAGGTAAAGGTTCGTTTTCGGTATAATTTTGAAATGAAATCCTTCTTGACATGCGACTGCCATATCTTCCTCTACAAAATTTCGTTTGCTTTGGATTCTTAATATGCTATTCATGCATGAGTTATGTGATGTTTCTCCAAGTTTCACCTTAATTGGATTTTTCTATGACAAGTTATGAATTTTCTATCCTCTCCCATTCATAGTAAAATATTGCTGTTTGGTTATGATACATAAAATTGTGATTTTTGTTGAAGGGGTAAATGTGCTTTGTTTGCTATGAAATTTGGCAAGAATGTTCATGTATATGTCATATTATGGACTGAAAAGTTTGGTAATGTTTTTATTAGTGAATTATGTGTTATGAAACTTTTATTGAGACTAGGTCAAGAAACTATTTTAACAATGTTAATATTGGACTTTTGTTTTATGTGATGTTATATATGTTTAAATGATTTTATTGATGATGAAATAATTTTATGATATTGAAATATATGTTAGTAAGATGTTAATATGAATTTTAAAATTAAAATATATGAGCTTTAATTGTTAGAAAATATTTTCAAAAGATTACTCACTACCTTATTATTGCTGGCAGATTTCATGTTTGAAATGTATGGTTTGTTTAAGATACTTAATGTAATTTTGAAGACTAAAGAAAAATCATGGTAATATGTTTATATATTAACTTTACCCCTATCAAGAATGGTACCTAAAGTATGTGTGAATGTTAAGTTTTTAAGTCTTGAATTCATGTAGGTCAGTGAAGTGTATGTGATGATGAATTTATGTTTTTATGATTATGGTTATGGATGCATGTTATGAATTTTGTTTGTATGAGATGAATGTATATGTGATGTAATATGAATGGATGTTTTATTTTATGATAATAAGTATTAATTTTATTTTGTATCTTTAAATGAATAAATGGCATGAACACACAAAAGAACGATCACATCGAGACCGCGACATCGTCACCAATACATATAAGGTTAAGTAAGCTAGCTTCTAAGGTATGTACATTCTCACCTGCAACATGATATGGTTTATAAGGTTTGATGTTATGTTCATGATGATATTTATGATGATTTTATGATGATTTCCTTAAAGGGTTTCTTATGAAAGATTTTCATGATTTAAAGTTATGCATGTTTGATTATGGCAAATTTCAAAGCATGAAAATTATGTATATATATGTATCACCTAATAAGTGTTGCACACCAATGTTATAATATGATATGTTTTAATGTCATGTTTTGTTTAGGATTAGCTACCCTTCTCCTCTCATGACGGCGCGCCTACAATGATGATTATGGTGCAACACTTGGGCCCTTAAGATAAAATGGAATAAGTTTTAATATGGTCAATGTAATGAAAGATATGTTTCTATGAAAATGTGCTTACTGCACTATTACGTTATGATGATGATGATGATGTTTATGAAATGTTAAAAAATGGTAAGAATTATATGTACTTACTAAGCTTTAGTTATTCATGTTTATATCATGTTGCAGATAAGGGTAAGAAAGTCATGGAGTAGGCGGAGGACATGGAAAGGCGTGTGAGCATAAGGAAGATGAATTGTAACCGAAAGAACACCAATGAAGCAAATTTTATGATTTAAGTTGTGGTTTATTATTTGAACATATTTTTTTGATGAGTTTTAAAGAATACAAGAACTATGTTTTAATATTTTATTTTATCATTTTGAGAATTTGATCTTCCGCATTTTAAAAGAAAAATGAATTTGTCTTAAAATTAAGTTTTCTAAAAGTTTCTGTTTTGTCTCGGACGGCCTGCCGACCATTATTGGTCGGTTTGCCGATGTAAGAAAGTTTGGCCCGTCGACCTCATTTTTGGTCTGCCGAACTTTGAAAGTTTTTAAACCTTGTTTTGTAGAGCCTCTATTGGCCTACCGGTTGATGATTTTCGGCCTGCCGAAGTCTCCAGTTTAGCCTGCCGAACTGTGGGAGCAAATAATTTTAAATGATGTGATGTTTCATAAGTTATGATTTTACTATTTGGTATATTTACTTTATTAATGGATGTCTATGATCAATTTAATATTCAATTGAATTATTAATAGTACGAATGAATGTTGTAAAAAAAAACTGTGTATGTATGGATCCTGGTTACGTTTTCCTTAATTATGTTTACAACTAAAGTTTCAAATAACTTTTGTACTTAACGTTTATCTAAAAAAATAATAATAATAAGTATGTAATGTATGAATGTAACGACATCTATGATGTCCGGAAGGAGGCGTTACAAGTATATCCTAGAGGAGTCAGGTCCTCACCATAATATACAAGCATATACCCTCGAGTCTTTCTCAGGTACTTGAAAATATGCTTTACCACAACCCAATGGTTCGGTCCTAGATCCGCCTGAAATCGACTTACAATCCCGACCGCATAACTAATATCCAGTCGTGTGCAAAGCATGGCATACAAGAGACTACCCACTACCGAAGCATAAGGCACCTTTTCCATGTATTCTCTTTCTTCATAAGACATTGGAGAGTCCTTCTTAGAAAGAGTAATTTTAGACCTAGATGGTCGCCCACCTTTCTTGGAATCCTATATTGCAAACCTCTTGAGAATTTTATCTATACAGCCGGCCTGGGACAAAGCTATCATTTTGTTCTTCCTATCCCAAAAGATCTGGATACCGAGAACAAAATTACCCTCACTCAAATCCTTCATGTCAAACTGCTTGGTCAACCATAATTTGACCGATGACAATGCCCCAACGTCATCTACATAGAGCAGTAGAAAAACCACCTTCTTATCCTTAATGTGTTTGTAAACACATGGTTTATCCACATTTTGTGAGAACCCATAAGTCTTGATCACCTGATTAAATCTTAGGTTATAAGAACGAGAAGCCTACTTAAGTCCATAAATTGACTTTAGCAGCCTACAAACCTTACACTCTTGACTCGTGACCTTGAAACCGTGTGGTTGTTCCATATAAATGGACTCATCAAGATAGCCATTCAGAAAAGCCATCTTGACATTCATCTACCAAATCTCGTAGTCGAGATCGGCAGCTATGGTCAAGAGAATCTGGATGGACTTACGCATTGCTATAGGTGAAAAGGTTTCCTCATAATCGATTCCTTCCTTTTGCGTATAACCCTTAGCTACCAGTCTAGCCTTAAAGAATTCAACCTTTCCATCCACTCCTTTTTTCCTCTTGTAGATCCACTTACACCCTATGGGTTTTGCCCCTTTGGGAAGTGTTGGAAAAAACAATGTATAGTGCGCAGCGGGAATTTTTAAAATTTTAACATCAAAATATTTTCCAAAACACAAGTTTGACATGTTATATGTATAAATTAAACAGATCTTACTAACCTCTGTGTATCGAAGAACCTCCGCAACTTGTGAAGAGATGTAGCGTTCCAAAAGAGCCTCAACCAACTAGTCTCCTTTGCAATTCTCTATCCACAACTGGAGTGAGTGTGGGCTCACACGTACAGCTCTTCCACCGGTGACTCTCCTTCCAACCAATCGAGAGAACCCAAAGCTAGTGTTCATGATTTGTGAACAAAAGCTCTCAGGGAGTTTTCAGATGCTCACTAGAAGAGTATCACTCTTAATCTCTCAATTGATCTGAGTAACTCATGAGACTTACTCCTTTTATATAGCGATTGGTCCTGGGGTCAGTCCTTATCACATTAGGTCTCAAAAACTCGAAACAGAATCAAGTTTGGATCAATATCTGATAAGATCCATGTGAAAACACGTAATCTTATCTCTTGTTGATCGGTAGGCTGAATAGCCTGATCGACAGGCTGAACAGGCCCAATCGGTAGGCCAAACACGTAAATCGGTAGGCCGAACTGTTGTGTAAATATCTCCACAAATCTTTTATTTTCCACCTGATATTCTATAGGATAAAGTCTCAGTTTTAATTCAAATAACCCAATAGAAAGTCTCAGTTTTAATTCAAATAACCTAATAGAGAAGTTATCTGATCAAAACAAACTTTATCAAGATAATCTCTAAGAAAATAAATCAATTCACAATAATTCTATAATTTTATCTCGATTTAATTTATCCAATTAAATCAACTGATTAGCAGACAAGAATTATCCAATCCCAATAATCCAACAGGTTTATCTTAAATTAATTTTATTACAAAATTAATTCAACCAATAAACAGATATGAATTATTTGATTCTTTCAAATTTTAAACTAATCTGATAAATCTGACATAAGTCACCAATTATTGAAAAAGCACGCCGTATTACAGGATTTTGTGAGCTAGCAAAAGGGACCAAAACGGACCTATAAAGTTCAAGCTCACCATAATTATCAAACCCAATATCCCTGATACACATTTCACAATTATCAACTCCAATGCTACTCCACTAAAAGCTTGGAGCTGCACTCTCGAACTTTATAGAATTACGACGCCAGTATAGCTAAGTCTCCGTGACATATCAAAGTGTATCGTATCCCCATATGATAATCCATAATCGGCTTAAGGACAAGTTCTGTCTTACCTTCCTTATTATTTTTATCTTACGTTTCATTATCTCACCATTAGAAAACTTACTATCCAAAGACAGTATACCATTTGGTTACACCTATGTATCCAAATGGTTGAGCGCTCTAGTTTTCCAATTACAAGATAACGCATATAAAGGATATCATTACTCCTAAAGAGGAGCTATGGATTCCATATCTTTGAATAACAAGTCTACGCTATCAAGAGTCATGTCTCCAACGTACCGGCATGCATACCACTATTGAGATGTGGGAGTCACCCTTTGGTACATCAAAAGACACAAGTCAAGACAACGGGCCCACTATCCATCTTAGGATTAAGATACAATACAAATGATTGTCTAAAGTGAATTGAATTGTCAAGACAGAATTATTAATCCAAATCAATTCACTTTGTGTCCCGATCCAACACATCGTCACCGATGACAATGTGCCAATGTTTCTATTCACGAAGTCCTACTCCGATGGTCAAGACAAACCATCTCCCAATTGGGATATATACAACATAACAATCTTTGCGTGCATAAAGCGCCCAACTTTATTCCCTCTATTGCGGATCATATGTTTTAGGCCGTCACCTTAAGAATCATGTCTTCTGCATAATCAGTCCATCATATGCCCAATTCTTAAAGGTTTAAACCGACAGTCTCAGACTACTATTTGCTTAACATACATTCAACAAATATGAACGTGAAGAGGACAAGATTTGGTATATATAAATGAATAAATTCTTTATTGATAAAAATGTCTCCAAAAACATATTACATTTTTACTCCTTAGGGCATACATGTTTAACAATCTCCCACTTGCACTAAGTGAGTAAATACAGCAAATTTCGCATCCCCATAGCTTCCACAAGCCTCTCGAAGACTCTCCCAGTAAGTATCTTCGTAAATGGATCAGCAAAATTGTCCTTTGATGCGATCTTGCAAGCCGTGACATGCCCGCCCTCAATGAAGTCCTTTATCACATGATACTTCCAATCAATATGTTTACTCTTCTTGTGAAATCTTGGTTCCCTAGCATTAGCTACCGCCGCACTGTTATCATACTACAGTGATACCGCTTTATCCATACCAAGAACTACCTCAAGATCTCCAAGGAACTTGTGGAGCCACACTGCTTCTTTCAAAGCATCACTAGCTGCCACATATTCGGCCTCCATCATTGAATCAGAAGTGCAATCTTGCTTCGTACTTCTCCAACTGATGGCACCACCGCCCAGAGTAAACACAGACCCCGAAGTTGATTTCCTAGAATCCAGACAGGATTGAAAATCCAAGTCAGTATATCCTAGAGGAGTCAGGTCCTCACCCAAATACACAAGCATATACCCTCGAGTCCTTCTCAAGTATTTGAAAATATGCTTTACTGTAACCCAATGGTTCGGTCCTAGATCCGCCTGAAATCGACTTACAATCCTGACTGCATAGCTAATATCTGACCATGTGCAAAGCATGGCATACATGACACTACCCACTGTTGAAGCATAAGGCACCTTCTTCATGTTTTCTCTTTCTTCATAAGACTTTGGAGAGTCTTTCTTAGAAAGAGTAATTCCAGACCTAGATGGCTGCCTACCTTTCTTGGAATCTTGCATTGCAAACCTCCTGAGAATTTTATCTATGTAGCTAGCCTGAGACAAAGCTATCGTTTTGTTCTTCCTATCTCGAGAGATCTGGATACCAAGAACAAAATTAGCCTCACCCAAGTCCTTCATGTCAAACTGCTTGGTCAACCATAATTTGACCGATGACAACGCCCCAACGTTATTGCCAATTAGCAGAATGTCATCTACATAGAGCACTAGAAAAACCACCTTCCCATCCTTAATGTGTTTGTAAACACATGGTTCATCCACATTTTGTGAGAACCCATAAGTCTTGATCACCTAATCAAATCTTATATTTCAAGAACGAAAAGCTTGCTTAAGTCCATAAATTGACTTTAGCAGCTTACAAACCTTACCCTCTTAACCTGTGACCTTGAACCTGTCTAGTTGTTCCATATAAATGGACTCATCAAGATAGCCATTCAAAAAAGCCGTCTTGACATCCATCTGCCAAATCTCATAGTTGAGAGTGACGACTATGGACAAGAGAATCCGGATGGAGTTAAGCATGGCTACAGGCGAAAAGGTTTCCTCATAATCGATTCCTTCCTTTTATGTATAACCCTTAGCTACCAGTCTAGCCTTAAAGGTTTCGACCTTTCCATCCACTCCTCTTTTCCTCTTGTAGATCCACTTACACCCTATGGGTTTTACCCCTTCGGGAACATCCACAAGCTCCCAGACCTAATTAGTCTCCATAGACTTCGTCTCTATGTTCATGGCCTCTGTCTAGAGTTTTGAATCAACATCCTCCATAGCTTTTGTGTAAGTGTAAGGATCCCTGTCATGTTCATCTGGTTCAGGCAAAAAGACCTCCCCATTGAACATATACCTCTCAGGTTGACGCCCAATCCTCCCACTACGTCGAAGCCCCTAAGGTTGTTGTTCAAGTTTGTTTGGTTTTTCTACACTGATCGGAACAGTTTCATTCGAAACCACCGTAGTGATCGGATCACTCCTTAACTCCTCAAGCACCACTTTGCTTTGAGGTTTAAAGTCGTCCATGTAACTCTCCTCAAGGAAAGTTGCATTAGCAGAAACCACGACTTTATTTTCCTTCGGGTTATAAAAGTAACCCCCTTTAGTCTCTTTTGGATATCCTACAAACATGCAAACTTCTGAACGTGCTTCCAACTTATTTAGATCCTTAAACCGGACATGAGCCGGACATCCCTATATGCGAATATGGTTTAATGATGTCTTCCTTCTTGTCCATAACTCGTGATGAGTTTTAGGGATCGATTTTGAAGGCACATTATTTAAAAGATAACATGCAGTTTGTAGTGCATATCCCCAAAAGGATAAAGGTAATGATGAATAGCTCATCTGGACATGACCCTATCCAACAAAGTCCTATTTCTTCTCTCTGCTACGCCATTCTGCTGCAGAGTGCCCGACTTAGTCAAATGGGATAAAATCTCATTCTCTAACAAGTGTCCTAAGAACTCATTAGAAAGGTGTTGCCCACCTCGATCGGATCGAAGTGCCTTTATAGGTCTACCCAATTGCTTTTCCACTTCAGCCCGAAACTCCTTGAACTTGTCAAAAAGTTTGCTTTTGTAGTGCATCAGGCACACATACCCATATCTTGAGTAATCGTCAATAAAAGTGATGAAGAACTCATACCCTCCTTGTGCCCGGATGTTCATCGGTCTGCAAACATCACTATGCACAAGTTCTAGAACCCCTTCGACCTGATTGCCCTAAGACCTGAATGGCCTTTTGGTCATTTTACCATCCAAACAAGATTCACATTGAGGTATAGATTCCACCTTTAAGTGACCTAAAGGTTCATCCCTTACCAACCTTTGAATCCTATTTAGGTTAATATGACCAAGGCGCAAATGCCAAAGATAAGTCGCATTAGAGTGAGAAGTTTTAAGTCTTTTAGAGTTATTATCATTCATCTCAGCATTAAGCAATAAGTCCATCTCAGGTTTGATAAAATATAGATTATTTTACATCCATCCAGAACAAATAAAAGATTTGTTTTTACAAATCACCACTTTTTCATTGAAAGGTACCACGTAGGAGTCTTTAAATAAACAAGATATAGAAATTAAATTCCTTTTAAATTTTGGAACATAAAAACAATCTTGCAAAAATAAATTCCTACAATTATCAAAAAGATGGATGCCTCCCATTGCTTCCGCAGAGACCAAGGATCCATCACCCATCCGAAGCGTGAAGTCCTCATGTAGTAGACTTCTTGTTTCTTTGAACCCCGGCAGAAAAACACAAACATGATTAGTTGCACAGGAATCTATGACCCAAATGTCACTGGATTCGTCAACCAAATAAGTTTCTAAATATAGAAGATCACACCTACCTCCTTTGTAAAGGAAGTCCTTGCAATGCTTCTTAATATGCCCGTCCCTTCCATAGAAGAAGCACTTAAGCTTCTTTGGGTTCTTCTTCTTCTTCTTCTTGCTCTTGGTATTAGCAGGAATAGAAGACTTCCCCTTCTTGGCCCGTTGCTTCTTTCCATTCCCTAAGTTGGGGTTGGAACCAAAAGTAGCTACCATGTTTGCCTCACCACCAGCAGGAGACTCCCTGATCAGCAATTTGAACTCTTGTAACTGTTTCATCAGTTCTGTTAAGGTCATATCCCGTCTATTGCTCAAATTAAATGTAGCTCTAAATGAAATAAATTCCTTTGACAGAGTCTCAAAGACCATAGTCATCTGAGTTTCAGCATCGATGTCGGCTCCATTGGTTTGAGCCTCAGCAAGGTAACCCATGACCAACATCATGTGCTCCTTTACAGATGTTCCCGGCCTCTATCTACAATTTAAGTGTTTTTGAAGCGCCCCTTGCCGCTTTGTTATGGCCTGGCCTCCAAAGATATTCTCAAGATTATCCAAGATCTATTTTACAGTCTCATAATCCTGATGTTGAGCCTGCAGCACATTATTCATTCTAGCCATAACATAGTAGCAGGCCTGATCATTAGCATCTTTCCAGCGGTCATACGCTTGGAATTGCTCACTAGATGAGTCTCTTGTAGGCTCAGGAGGACAAGGGGTTGTCAGTACATATTTTAGTTTCTCAAAGGATAGGACGACATCTAGGTTCTGTTTCCAATCATTGTAATTCTCCCCGGTTAATTGGTTTTTGTCAAGTATTGATGATAAAGTGCTTTAGACATTTTTAATCTACAATAAAGAATCATATACCAAATATAAGCAAACATATAATAATTTAGTAAGATAACACAATCATGTAAAAACATATAAATGTGTTTATGTGTCAAAACCTTGAAAATATCATAACCCTACAACGATAATTCCCAACTCAGAATTTAACAAGCTCCTAGGGGAGTCATGCCAAATTCAATAAGGCACATGGATCCCCTCCTAATTAATATATGCCATCCAGGACCTGTATGATCCAGCATATATTAATAATCGTTTCTTTGGCCATTAATTTTATTAACAGATCTCCTAAGGGAGGTTAATAATAAAATTTACGTAAGTGTATAACCATCATTTCGATATTTTATCCATGATTTATAATCACCACCTAGGGGTGTGCAACCATAAATCATACTAAAATACCTTATCCTCTCATAGATCCAATATAGTACATGATAGAAATCCCTTCCTAGGGGCCGGGACCACCATGTTCTGCCTATCGACAAACGATGGAGGCCTTAGGTCCTCTCTTCGAAAACCTTCTCCCACTCAATCTTTGAAATCAAGGTTTTGTTTTAAGAATACGCATGAACAGTTTTAATATGAGTGGCACTCCGTATTCTATATGGCATGCTATCAATATACATGGCAAATTATATTATAATGCAGACAAGCAAAGCAATCAAGCAAAGCTACAAGCAAAATAATAATAACCGTATTATTATGGCTCCACCCTAGAGAATAGAAAACTAAGATTACAAGAGAATAATCAAGACATATATCAATTCTTCATCCTTGAATCCTCAAGTTGTACCCTTCTTCATGCAATGTCCATCTTCAAGTCTTCAATCCCGTATAAATTGAATACTTTATATTTTCGGTTATATCCAAATTTAATGTTTCTCATAATCATCCCAAAAATAAAACTAAAACTAAAACTACACCAAAAAATTACACATTTTCTGGAAATTTTCCATCTCTCGGTCGGCAGGCCCATCTGGGTGATCGGCCTGCCGACCCATGAAAGTTCGGCATGCCCCACTAACAGCCTACCAAACCACATGTCTGGCCTGCCAATCTCTGACCATCGGCCTGCCGAACTGTGATGTTCGGCATGCCGACTGAGCAGAAATCTCCATTCTAGAAAATACAATGTTAATACAATTCATCAATTTTATTTTTAACAATTCAAAAACATAAAATTAGAGACTTAGGAAATGCCTGGAAGCGCCATCATCATTCTTCTTGATCCGTCTTCTCTAAATAATTATTTAATTACAAAAGTTTACAAATTTAAAATAAATAATAATACCAAGACAGGGAGATAGTCCGCCATCTAATTACATGAAAAACTTAGAAACAAATTCTAACCTCTAAGAAACTATAACCGGTATTAATTAATTAATTAATAAACAATTAAATAATCATTTAATCAACCATAATTAATTAGTGAACATTTACCACATAATCCATGACAACATATAATTATACAGAAACCTAGAGTGCCATCTCTCTATAAAATTAAATTCAACCATAAGAGAGATTAAGATCACAAAATTTACGCATATAGTATGATTACAAACTTATAAATTTATGTAAAACCCTATGTCTCTGATACCAATTGTTGGAAAAAATAATGTTAAGTGCGTAGTGGGAATTTTTAAAATTTTAACATTAGAGTATTTTTCCAAAACACAAGTTTGACATGCTATATGTATAAATTAAACAGATCTTACTAACCTTTGTGTATCGAAGAACCTCCGCAACCGGTGTAGAGAAGTAACGTTCTAGAAGAGCCTCAACCAACTAGTCTTCTTTGCTATTCTTTATCCACAACTGGAGTGAGTGTGAGCTCACACGTACAGCTCTTCCACCGGTGACTCTTCTTTCAACCAATCGAGAGAACCCAAAGCTAGTGTTCGTCATTTGTGAACAAAAGCTCTTAGGGAGTTTTTAGATGCTCACTAGAAGAGTATCACTTTTAATCTCTCAACTGATCTAAGTAACTCATGAGACTTACTCCCTTTATATAGCAATTGGTCCTAGGGTCTATCACATTAGGTCTCAAAAACTCGAAACAAAATCAAGTTCAGATCAATATCTAATAAGATCTGCGTGAAAACATGTAATCTTATCTCTCGCTGATCGGCAAGCCGAACAGGCCCAATCGGCAAGCCAAACAGGCCCAATCGGCAGGCCGAACACGTAGATTGGTAGGCCAAACTGCCGCGTAAATATCTCCACGAATCTTTTATTTTCCACTCGAGATTCTATAGGATAAAGTCTCAGTTTTAATTCAAATAACCCAAGACAGAAGTTATCTGATCAAAACAAACTTTATCAAGATAATCTGTAAGAAAATAAATCAATTCACAATAATTCTACAAGTTTATCTCAATTTAATTTATCCAATTAAATCAATTGATAAATAGACAAGAATTATCCAATCCCAATAATTCAACAAGTTTATCTTAAATTAATTTTATTACAAAATTAATTCAACTAGTTAACAAAAATGAATTATTTGATTCTTTCAAATTTTAAACCAATCTAATAAATCTGACATAAGTCACCAATTATTGAAAGAGCACGCTGTATCGTTATAGGATTTTGTGAGCTAGCAAAGGGGACCAAAATGGACCTATAAAGTTCAAGCTCACCATAATTATCAAACCCAATATCCTAGATATACATTTCACAATTATCAACTCCAACGCTACTCTACTAAAAGCTTGGAGCTGCACTCTCAAACTTTATAGAATTACGAAGCCAGTATAGCTAAGTCTCCATGAAATGTATATCCCAAATATACATTTCACAATTATCAACTCCAATGCTACTCCACTAAAAGCTTGGAGCTACACACTCGAACTTTATAGAATTACGAAGCCAGTATAGCTAAGTCTCCATGACATATCAAAGTGTATCATATCGCCATATGATAATCCATAATCGGCTTAAGGACAAGTTCTGTCTTACCTTCCCGATTATTTTTATCTTACATTCCATTATCTCACTATTAGAAAACTTACTATCCAAAGATAGTATACCATTCGTTTACACCTATGTATCCAAATGGTTGAGCGCTCCAGTTTTCCAGTTACAGGATAACGAATATAAGAGGATATCATTACTCCTAAAGAGGAGCTATGGATTCCATATCTATGAATAACAAGTCTACGCTATCAAGAGTCATGTCTCCAACATACCGGCACGCATGCAACTATTGAGATGTGGGAGTCACCCTTTGGTAAATCAAAAGATGCAAGTCGAGACAACGGGCCCACTATCCATATCAGGATTAAGATACAATACAAATGATTGTCTAAAGTGAATCGATTTGCTAAGATAGAATTATTAATCCAAATCAATTCACTTTGTGTCCTGATCCAACACATCGTCACCTATAACAATGTGCCAATGTTTCTATTCACGGAGTCCAACTTCGATGGTCAAGACAAACCATCTCCCAATAGGGATACAGACAACATAACAATCTTTGCATGAATAAAGCGCCCAACTTTATTCCCTCGATTGCAGATCATATGGTTTAGACCGTCACCTTAAGAATCATGTCTTCTACATAATCAATCCATCATATGCCTAATTCTTAAAGGTTTAGACTGACAGTCTCAGACTACTGTCTGCTTAACATACATTCAACAAATATGAACATACAGAGGACAAGATTTGGTATATATAAATGAATAAATTCTTTATTGATAAAAATGTCTCCAAAAATGTATTACATTTTTACTCCTTAGGGCATACATGTCTAACAGGAAGATCCACAAGTACCTGATTAGTCTCCACAGACTTCATCTCTATGTTCATGGCCTCTATCCAGAGTTTTGAATCAACATCCTCCATAGCTTCTACGTAAGTATAAGGCTTCCACGTAAGTATAAGGATCCCTATCATGTTCATCCAGTTTAGCCAAAAAGACCTCCCCATTGAACATATACCTCTCAGGTTGATGCCCGATCCTCCCACTACGTCGAAGCCCCTGAGGTTGTTGTTCAGGTTTGTTTGGTTTTTCTACACTGATCAGAACGGTTTCATTCGGAACCTCCAGAGTGATTGGATCACTCCTTAACTCCTCAAGCACTACTTTTCTTCAAGGTTTAAAGTCGGCCATGTAACTCTCCTCAAGGAAAGTTGTGTTAGTTGAAACCACGAATTTATTTTCCTTTAGTCCCTTTTGAATATCCTCCAAACATGCAAACTTCTGAATGCACTTCCAACTTATCCGGATCCTTAAACAGGGCATTTGCCAGACATCCCCATATGCGAATATGGCTTAAGAATGTCTTCCTACCAATCCACAACTTCTGAGAAGTTTTAGGGACTGATTTTGAAGGCTCATTATTCAGAAGATAATATGCGGTTTGTAGTGCATATCCCCAAAAGGAAAAAGGTAATGATGAATAACTCATCATGGACCTAATCATGTCCAACAAAGTCCTATTTCTTCTCTCCGTTATGCCATTCTGTTGCAGAGTGCCCGGTGCAGTCAAGTGGGATAAAATCCCATTCTCTAATAAGTGTTCCAAGAACTCATCAGAAAGGTATTCCCCACCTCAATTGGATCAAAGTGCTTTTATGGGTCTACCCAATTGCTTTTCCACTTCAGCCGAAAACTCCCTGAACTAGTCAAAAGTTTCGCTTTTGTGGTGCATCGGTACACATACCCATATCTTGAGTAATCGTCAATAAAAGTGACGAAGTACTCATACCCTCCTCGTGCCCGGATGTTCATCGGCCCACAAACATCACCATGCATAGGTTCTAGAACCCCTTCGGCCCTATTGCCCTTAGACCCAAATGGTCTTTTGGTCATTTTACCCTCCCAACAAGATTCACATTGTGGTATAGATTCCACCTTTAAGTGGCTTAAAGGTCCATCCCTTACAAACCTTTGAATCCTATTCATGTTAATATGACCAAGGCGTAAATGCCAAAGATAAGTTTTATTAGAGTGAGAATTTTTAAGTCTTTTAGAGTCATTATCATTCATCTCAGCATTAAGCAATAAGTCCATCTTAGGTTTGATAAAATATAGATTATTTTGCATCCATCTAGAACAGATAAAAGATTTGGTTTTACGAATCACCACTTTATCATTAAAAGAAGCCGAATAGGAGTCTTTAAAAAAACAAGATATAGAAATTAATTTTCTTTTGAATTTTGGAACATAAAACAATCTTACAAAAATAAATTCCTATAATTATCAAATAAATATGGACGTCTCCCACTGCTTCTGCTAAGACTAAGGATCCATCGTCCATCCGAAGCGTGAAGTCCTCATGCAAGAGACTTCTCGTTTCTTTAAACCCCTATAGAGAAACATAAACATGATTAGTTGTACCAGAATCTATGACCTAAATGTCACTAGATTCCTCAACCAAACAAGTTTCTAAATATAGGAGATCACACCTACCTCCTTTGGAAAGGAAGTCCTTGCAATGCTTCTTGATATGCCCGAGGTTCCCACAGAAGAAGCACTTAAGCTTCTTTCGGTTCTTCTTCTTCTTCTTCTTCTTGCTCTTGGTAGTAGCAGGAACAGAAGACTTCCCGTTCTTGGCCCGTTGCTTCTTTCCATTCCCAGAGTTAGGATTGGAACCAAGAGCAGCTACCATGTTGGCCTCACCATCCACAGGAGACTCCCTGATCAGCAGTTCAAACTCCTGTAACTGTTTCATCAGTTCTACTAATGTCATATCCTGTCTATTGCTTAAATTAAAAGTACCTCTAAACAGAATAAAATCCTTAGACAGAGTCTCAAAGACCATAGTCATCTGAGTTTTAGCATCGATGTCAGCTCAATTGGTTTGAGCCTCAGTGAGGTAACCCATGACCAACATCATATGCTCCTTTACAGATGTCCCCAGCCTCTATCTTCAGTTAAGAAGTTTTTGAAGCGCCCCTTGTCGCTTTGTTATGGCCTGGCCTCCAAACATATCCTCAAGATTATCCGAGATCTGCTTCGTAGTCTCATAATCCTGATGTTGAGCCTGTAGCACGTTATTAATGCTAGCCATAACATAGCAGCGGGCCTGATCACTAGCATCTTTCAAGCAATCATACGCTTGGAATTGCTCATTAGTTGAGTCTCCCGTAGGCTCGGGAGGACAAGGGGTTGTCAGTACATATTTCTGTTTCTCAAAGGACAGGACGATATCCAGGTTCCATTTCCAATCATTATAATTCTCACCAGTTAATAGGTTTTTGTCAAGCATCGATGATAAAGCATTTTTAGACATTTTTAATCTACAATAAAGAATCATATACCAAACATAAGCAAACATAAGATAATAATTTAATAAGATAGCACAATCATGTAAAAAATACAAATGTGTTTATGTGTTAAAACCTTGAAAATATCACAACCTTATGATGATAATTCCTAACTCAGAATTCAACAAGCTCCTTGGGGAGTCATGCCAAATTCAATTAGATACACGAATCCTCTCCTGATTAATATATGCCATCCAAGACCAGTATGATCCAGCATATATTAATAATCATTTGTTTGGTCGTTAATTTTATTAACAAAGCTCCTAGGGGAGGTTAATAATAAAATTAACTTGATTGTATAACCATTGTTTCAATATTTTATCCACAATTTATAATCACCACCTAGGTGTGTGCAACCATAAATCATGCTAAAATACCTTATCCTCTTAGAGATCCAATCTGGTACATGATAGAAATCCTTTCCTAGGGGTCGGGACCACCATGTTCTGCCTATGGACCAACGATGGAGACCTTAGGTTCTCTCTTCAAAAACCTTCTCCCACTCAATCTTTTGAAATCAAGGTTTTATTTTAAGAATATGCATGAACAATTTTAATATGAGTGGCACTCCCTATTCTATATGACATGTTATCAATATACATGGCAAATCATATTATAATGCAGACAAGCAAAGCAATTAAGCAAAGCTACAAGCAAAATAATAAATAATCATAAAATTATGGCTCTACCCTAGAGAATAGAAAACTAAGATTACAAGAGAATAATTGAGACATATTATCGATTCTTCATCCTTGAATCCTCAAGCTATATCCTTCTTCATGTAATTCCCATCTTCAAGTCTTCAATCCTGTATGAATCGAATACTTCATATTTCCAGTCGTATCCAAATTTAATGTTTCTTGAAATTATCCCAAAAATAAAATTAAAACTACATTTGAAAAATTGCACCTTTTCTGGAAATTTTCCTACTCTCGGTCGGCAGGCCGATTTGGGTGATTAGCCTACCAGTCATGCTCCATCGGCCTATCGATAAAGAAGATTAGCCTATCGACTCATGAAAGTTCAGCCTACCAAATTGGAAGTTTGACCTGTCGCCAAAGCCACCTGATTTCTGCCCCATTGACGGCCTGTCGAACCACAAATCTGGCTTGCCGATCTACGACCATCGGCCTATCGAACTGTGAGGTTCGGCATGCCGATCGAGTAGAAATTTATATTCCAAAAAATACAATTTTTAATGCAATTCATAAATTTTATTTTCAACAATTCAAAAACATAAAATTAGAGACTCAAGAAATACCTCGAAGCATCATCATCAATTTTTTAGACCCGCCTTCTAGATCCGTCTTCTCTGAATGTTTATTTAATTATGAAATTCTTACAAATTTAAAATTAAATAACAATTCCTAGACGGAGATGATAGTCTGCCATCTAATTACATGAAAAACCTAGATTCACATTCTAAACTCTAAGGAACCATAACCGGTATTAATTAATTAATAAATAATTAAATAACAATTTAATCAACCATAATTAATTAATAAACATTCACCACATAATCCATGATAACATATATAATATATAGAAACCTAGAGTGCCAACAATCTATAAAATTAAATTCAAGCATAAGAGAGATTAAGATCACAAAATTTATACATATAACATGATCACAAACTAGTATATTTATGTAAAAACCGTGGCTTTGATACCAATTGTTGGAAAAAACAGTGCACAGTAGAATTTTAAAAATTTTACATCAAAGTATTTTTCAAAACACAAATTTGACATGCTATATGCATAAATTAACTAGATCTTACTAACCTTTGTATGCCGAAGAACCCTCGCAAAATGTGAAGAGAAGTAACGTTCCAGAAGAGCCTCAACCAACTAGTCTTTTTTGCTATTCTCTATCCACGACTGGAGTGAGTGTGGGCTCACATGTACAGCTCTTCCACTAGGTGACTCTCCTTCCAACCAATCGAGAGAAGCCAAAGCAAGTGTTCGTGATTTGTGAACAAAAGCTCTCAGGGAGTTTTTAGATTCTCACTAGCTAAGTATCACTCTTAATCTCTCAATTGATCTAAGTAACTCTTAAGACTTACTCCCTTTATATAGAGATTGTTTCTAGGGTCAGTCCTTATCAGATTAGGCCTCAAAAACTCAAAACAGAATCAAGTTTGGATCAATATCTAATAAGATTCGCATGAAAACGCGTGATCTTATCCTTTGTTGATTGGCAGACTGAACCACTTGATCGGTAGGCCAAATAGGTCATATCGACAGGCCAAGCACATCCATCAACAGGCCGAACTGTCGAGTAAAAATCTCGTGAATCTTTTATTTTTAACCCAAGATTCTATAGGACAAAGTTTCAGTTTTAGTTCAAATAACCAATAAAGAAGTTATCTGATCAAAACAACTTTATCTAGATATACTCTAAGAAAATAAATCAATTCCCAATAATTCTACAAGTTTATCTTAATCTAATTTATCTAAAATTAAATCAACCAATAAACAGACAATAATTATATGATCCTTATAATTCAACAAGTTTATCTTGAATCAATTTTTTCACAAAATTAATTCAATGGATAAACAGACATAAATTATTTGATTCTTTCAAATTTCAATCAATCTAATAAATCTGACATAAGTTACCAATTATTAGAAAAGTACGTCGTGTCATTACAGGATGTTGTGAGCTAGCAAAAGGGACCAATTTGACCTATAAAGTTTAAGCTCCTGATAATTACAAAACCCAATATCCCAGATATACATTTCATAATTATCAACTCCAACGCTACTCCACTAAAAGCTTGGAGCTGCACTCTCAAACTGCATAGAATTACAAAGCTCGTACAGCTAAGTCTCCATGACATATCATAGTGTATCGTATCCCTATACGATAATCCATAATCGGCTTAAGGACAAGTTCTATCTTACCTTTCTGATTATTTTTTTTTATCTTACATTCCATTATCTCACCATCAGAAAACTTACCATCCAAAGACAGTATACCATTTGGTTACACCTATGTATCCAAATGGTTGAGCGCTCCAGTTTTCCAATTACAGGATAACGTATATAAGGGGATATCATTACTCCTAAAGAGGAGCTATAGATTTCATATCTATAAATAACAGGTCTACACCATCAAGAGTCATGCCTCCAACGTACCGGCATGCATAGCACTATTATGATGTGGGTGTCACCCTTTGGTACATCAAAAGACACCAGCCAAGATAACGGGCCCACTATTCATCTCAGGATCAAGATACAACACAAATATTATCTAAAGTGAATCGATTTGCCGAGACAGAATTATTAATCTAAATCAATTCACTTTATGTCCTGACCCAACGCATCGTCACCTATGATAACGTGACAATGTTTCTATTCATGGAGTCCACCTTCGATGGTCAAGACAAACTATCTCCCAAAAGGGATATAGACAACATAACAATCTTTACATGAATAAAGCGCCCAACTTTATTCTCTCGATTGCGGATCTTATGTTTTAGACTATCACCTTAAGAATCATGTCTTCCACATAATCTATCCATCATATGCCCAATTCTTAAAGCTTTAGACCGACAGTCTCAGACTATTGTATGCTTAACATACATTAAACAAATATGACGTAAAAAGGACAAGATTTGGTATATAAATAATAAATAAATTCTTTGTTGATAAAAATGTCTTAAAAAACTTAATACATTTTTACTCCTTAGGGCATACATGTCTAACATATAAAACTAATAGTCATAAATGAAAGTATCATTTGTAAATCATACTTGCTAAAAAATCTCAAGATCTTGACAAATCCAATAAATACTCACTTGTTTGTAACTTGATAAAACATCACCATACGGGTTTTGGAAGTCGAAAAGAATATTAAAATATCATTTCTTAAATATGTGAAAAAATTATTTCAATATCAATTAGTAATCATTCTTAAAAATTTATTTTAGAATTAAACTTTAGCCAAAACAATTTATAAAAGGGGCTATCAAAAAATGGATAGAAAATATCCTACCTCATTTTGAAATTCTTTACCATTAGCTCCAAACAAAATTTAACGTAAGCTCCATTTGTTAAATATGTATGCCCTAAGGAGTAAAATATAATATGTTTTTAGAGACATTTTATCAATAAAGAATACATTTATTATTCATGTGCCAAATGTTGTCCTTTTTATATTCATATTTGTTGAAAGACTATCAATATAAACCTTTAAGAATGAGGCATATGGTGGACAGATTATGCGAAAGATATGATTCTTAAGGTGACGGTCTAATTCATAAGATCTGCAACCAAGAGAATAAAGTTGGGTGCTTTATTTATCCTATGATTGTCATGTTGTCTATATCCTTAAAGGGAGACTGTTTGTCTTGGCCATCGGAGATGGACACCAAGAATAGAAACATTGCTACATTGTCATAGGTGACGAAATATTGGATCGGGACATAAAGTGGAATTGATTTGGATTAATAATTATGTCAGGGTAAATGAATTCACTTTTGACAATTATATGTGTTATATCTTAATCTTAAAATGACTAATGGGCTGTTGTCTTGGCTTATGTCTTTTAATGTACCAAAAGGTTGCATCCTGATTTTATGATGGTACGCATACTAGTACATTCGAGACATAACTCTTGATAACGTAGACTTGTAATTTATAGATACGAGATCGATAGCTCCATTGGTGGAGTCAATGACACCCTCTTACATGCGTTATCTTGTAATTGGATTGGAGTGCTCAACCGTTTGGATTCATAGGTGTGACCGAACGGTGTACTATCTTTGAATAGTAAGTTTTTCGATGGTAAGATAATGGAATATAAGATAAAAATAATAGGAAAGATAAGAAAGAATTTATCCTTAAGCCGATTATAGATATCCTATGGGGATATGATACATCATTATATGTCATGGACACTTAGCTTATTTGGAGTTTTGTAATTTTATATAATTCAAGAATGCAGCTCTAAGCTTTTAGTGGAGTAGCGTTGAGTTGATAATTATAAAATATGAATTTAGGATATTTATTTTCTAATTATCAAGAGCTTGAACTATATAGGTCCATCAGGTCCTCTTTGCTAACTCATAATAAATCTTGTAACGTTACAGGGTGCTTTTTCAATAAATTGGTGACTTATGTTAAATTATTAGATTAACTAAAATTTGATAGGATCAAATAATTCATGTTTGTTTATCGGTTCAATTAATTTATTGTAAATTAATTCAAGATAAACTTGTTGAATTATCGAGAATATTTATTTTCCTAGAGATTATCTAGATATGACTATTTTAATCAGATACCTTTTCTCTTGGATTATTTGAATTAAAGCTGAGGCTCTATCCAAAGAATCTCGGGTGGGAAATAAAAGATTCTTAAGGATCATATTATCATAAGTTCAGCTGCTGATGGAGCAAGTTCAGCAGGCTGATTTGTTAGTTCATCTTGCTGATCTAAGGATAATATGATCATGTTTTTTGACACAAGTTTACCAAAAGTCGATCCAAATTAGAATTTTTGAGGCCTTATTTGATAATGACCAACCTAGGAGACGACCTCTATAAACAAGGAGTGAGTTTTCTTAGTTATTTAGATCAGTTGAGAAGTTAAGAGTGAATACTATAGGTTAGATACTATGAAACTGCTTGAGTGCTTTTGTTCACAATCACGAACCTTTGCTTTTGGTGTTTTCAATTGATTGGAGAGATGGTCATTGGAGAAGAGCTGTACAACATGCACCCACACACACTCCAATCATGGATAGAGAATAGCAAAAAAGATCAATTGATTACAGCACTTCTAGAACGTTTTTCTCTTCACAAATTGCAGGAGCTCTTCGGCACTCAAAGGTTAGAAAGATCTGGTTAATTTATTTATATAGCATGTCTAACTTGTGTTTTAAAATATACTTTAATTTAAAATTTTAAAATTCTACTGCATACTCATTTTCCAGCAATTGGTATTAGAGCCAGGTTTTTACATAAATTTACACATTTGTGATCATGCCATATGTATAAATCATGTGATCTTGATCTCTCCTATGTCTGAATTTAATTTTTTTTGGAGAGTTGGCTTAGGGTTTCTATATATTTATAAGTTTTCATGGGATTATATAGTGAATGTTTATTAATTAATTACAATTGATTACTTTTTAATTTAATTATTTATTAATTAATTTGTGCTTGTTATGGTTTCTTAGAGGTTAGAATGTGTATATAGATTTATTATGTAATTAGATGACAATTTATCGTCATTGTCTATGAATGAAGACAGATCTAGAAGATGGATGATAGTGATTCCAAAGGTATTTCCTAAATCTCTAAATTTTTATGTTTTTGAATTGTTAAAAATAAGATTGAAAAACTACGTAAAATCTGTTTTCTAAAAAAAATGTGAAATCTACTCTCTCGGTTAGCCAAACCCTTAGGATTAGTAGGCCGATGGTCGCAAACCAATAGGCCAAACATCTAGTTCAATAGGCTGTCTGTGGGGTAGGATTCAGCTAGCTTTGGTGGCAGGTCAAACTACCAAGTTCGACAATCCGATGGCTTATGACCGGCAGGCTGATCTCATATATCGGTACACTAGCAGAGAGCTATGATTTTTCAAAAAAGGTGTATTTTTTGGTGCAGTTTTGATTTTATTTTTGAAAATACTAAAAAATATAAAATTTTATAACGACCAAAAAAGTAATGTGTTTGATCTATGTGGGATTGAAGACTTAAAGATGGACACCACTTGAAGACGGATACAACTTGAAAACTCAAGGATGAAGAATCGATAATATGTTTCGATTGATCTCTTTTAATCTTTAATTTCTTCTCTAGGGTGGAACCATAATGTTATGGCTATTTATCATTATTTTTCTTGAGGCTTTGCAAGTTGCTTTACTTGTTTATGATATAATATGATCTGCCATGTGTGTTGACAGCATGTTATATAGAATAGGATGTGCCGCTCATTAAAAATTGTTCATACATACCTTAATTTCAAAAGATTGAGTGGGGGAAGTTTTTCAAAGAGCGGTCTTGCGGCTTCCATCGTAGGTCTATAGGTAGCACATGGTGGTTTCGACCCTTGAGAAAGGACTTCATCATGTACTGGGTTGGATCTTTGAGAGGATAAGATGTTTTAACATGATTTATCATTGCACACCCTTAAGTGGTGATTATAAATCATGGATAAAATGTTGAAATGATGGTTATACACTCATGTTAATTTTATTATTAACCTCCCCTAGGAGCTCTGTTAATTAAATTGATGGCTAAAGAAAACGATTACTAATATATGCTAGATCAAGCGAGTCCCGGATGGCATATATTGATCAGAAAGGGATCCGTGTTCCTAATTAAATTTGGTAAGTCTCCCCTAGGCAGCTTTTTGAATTCTGAGTTAGGAATTATCATTGTAAGGTTGTGATATTTTCAAGGTTTTGACTCATAAACACAATTGTGTGATTACTTGATTGTGTTTTCTTGCTAAACTGTTATGGTATGCTTGCTTATGTTTGGTATATGATTCTTTATTATAGATTAAAATGTCTTAAAATACTTTATCTTTGATACTCGAAAAAAACCAATTAACTGGTGAGAATTCTAATGATTGGAAATGGAACTTGAATATCGTTATGGTTTTTAAGAAGCTAAAATTTGTGTTGACAACATCGTGTCTTCCTGAACCTACCGGGGAATCCACTAATAAGCAAATCCAAACGTATGATTGCTAGAAAGATGCTAATGATCAAGCCTAGTGTTTTCTTATGGCCAGTATGAATAACATACTGCAAGCTCAATATAAAGATTATGAGACTATGAAGTAAGTCTTGGATAACCTTGAAGACATGTTTGGAGGCCAAGCAATAACAAAATGGCAAGGGGCACTTCGAAAACTTTTGCACTACAAGCAAAGACCAAGGATGTCTATGAAAGAGCATATGATGTTGGTCATGCGTTACCTCACTGAGGCTCAAGCCCATGGAGCTGATATTAATGCTGAGTCATAGATGGCCATGGTTTTTTAACTCTATCAAAAGAGTTCATCCTATTTAGAGCTTCACATAATTTGAGTAATAGACAGGATATGACCTTAATGGAGTTGATGATGCAGATACAAGAGTTCAAAAATTTGATTAGGGAAATTCCTGTGAGTAGCGAGGCCAACATGGCAGCGATATCCAATTCATTCCTAACCTTGGGAATAGAAGAAAGCAGAAGGCTAAGAACGGTAAGTCCTTTATTCCTGCAAATGGTAAGAACATGATGAAGAGAAAGAAGAACCCAAAAAAGCTCAAGTGCTTTTACTATGGGAAGGTCAGGCACATCAAGAAGAATTGCAAGGACTTCCTTTCCTGAGGAGGTAGGTGAGATCTTCTGGTTATTGAAACTTATTTGGTTGAGGAATCAAGTGACACTTGGGTCATAGATTTTGGAGCAACTAATCATGTTTGTGTTTCTCTGCGAGGGTTTAAAGAAACAAGAAGTGCACTGCATAAAGACTTCATGCTTTAGATGGGCGATGGATCTTTGGTGTTGGCCAAAGCAACGAGAGACGTCCATCTTTATTTTGATAATTATAGGAGTTTAGTTTTGCAAGATCATTTTTATGCCACTAAACTTAAAAGGAATTTAATTTTCGTAGCTTGCTTATTTAAAGACTCTTATGTAGTTTATTTTAATAATAAAGTAGTAATTCATAAAAATAAATCTTTTGTCAGTGATGGATGGATGTAAAACAATCCTAACATGGACTTACTGCTTAACACTAAGGTTAATGATGATAACTCAAAAAGACTTAAGACTTCTCACTTTAATAAGACCTATCTTTCACATTTGCGATTAGGTCACATTAACCTAAAAAGGATTCAATTATTGTTAAGAGATTGACCTTTAAGTCACTAAAAGGTGGAATCTATATGACAATGTGAATCTTGTTTGGAGGGTAAAATGACCAAAAGAGCATTTGGGTCTAAGGGCAATAGAGATGAAGGGGTTCTAGAATTTGTGCATAGCAAAATTTGTGGTCCTATGAACATCCGAGCACGAGAAGGGTATGAATATTTTGTTACTTTTATTGATGATTACCCAAGGTATATGTATGTCTACCTAATGAGCCACAAAAGCGAAACTTATGACAAGTTTAGGGAGTTTCGGGCTGAAGTGGAAAAACAATTACGTAAACCCATAAAAGCACTTTGATCTGATCGAGGTAGTGAATACTTCTCCGATGAGTTCTTGGAATACTTATTACAGAATAGGATTTTATCCCGTTTGACTATGCCTGGTACTCTATAGTAGAATGGTGTAGCTAATACAAGGAATAGGACTTTGCTGGACATAATTAGGTCAATGATTAGTTATTTGTCATTGCCTTTATTCTTTTGGGGATATGCAGTACAAACCACATGTTATCTTTTGAACAATGTGCCTTCAAAATCGGTTCCTAAAACTCCTTGCGAGTTGTGGATGGGGAAGAAGACATCCTTAAACCATAGTAGCATATGGGGATATTAGCCTCATATCCTATATAAGGAAGCAAATAAGTTGAAAGTGCATTTGGAAGTTTGTATATTTGTAGGATTTCCAAAAGGGACTAAAGGGGGTTATTTCTATAACCCAAATGAAAATAAAATCGTGGTTTCAACAAATGCAATGTTCCTTGAGGAAAGTTACATGGAAGACTTTAAGCCTCAAAGTAAAGTGGTACTCAAGGAATTGGTGAGTGACTTGATCACTCCAAGGGTTTTCGAAGAAACCAATCCAATCGGTGTAGAAAAACCAACTGAATAACAACTTAAAAGGCTTCGATGTAGTGGGAGGATCAGGCATCCACCCAAGAGGTATATGTTGAATGGTGAAGCCTTTTTGGCTGAATCAGTTGAACATGTCAGGGATCCATGCACTTATGAAGAGGCTATAGAGGATGTTGATTCAAAACTCTAGATAGAAGCCATAAACACTAAGATGAAGTCTATGGAGACTAATCGGGTTTAGGAACTTGTGGATCTTCCCGAAAGGGAAAACTCATAGTGTGTAAGTGGATCTGTAAAGAGAGGGGCAGATAAGAAAGTCAAAACCTAAAAGGCTAGATTGGTATCTAAGGGATACATGCAAAAGGAAGGAATCGATTACGAGGAAACTTTTTTACCTATAGCCATACATAAGTCCATCCAGATTTTCTTGTTCATAGCTGCTGCTCTCGACTATGAGATTTGGCAGATGGATGTCAAGATAGTCTTTTTGAATGGCTACCTTGATAAGTCCATATTTGGTATAGCCAAATAGATTCAAGGCTAAGGGTCAAGAGGGTAAAGTTTGTAAACTGCTAAAGTCAATTTATGGACTTAAGAAGGATTCACTTTCTTAGAACATAAGATTTGATTAGGTAATCAAGACTTATGGGTTCGAAAAAAAAAGTGAATGAACCATGTGTTTACAAACACATAAAGGACAAGAAAGTAGTTTTTCTACTGCTCTATGTAGATGACATTTTGCTAATTGACAATGACGTTGGGGCATTATTATCGGCCAAATTATGGTTGACCAAATAGTTTGACATGAAAGACTTAGGTGAAGCTAATTATGTTATCTGTATCCAATCTTTCAAGATAGGAAGAACAAAATTATATCTTTATCCCAAGCGAGCTACATAGATAAAATTCTCAAAAGGTTTGCAATGCAAAATTCCAAGAAAGGTCGGCAACCATCTAGGTTTGGAATTTCTCTTTCTATAAAAGACTCCCTAAAGTCTGATGAAGAAAGATAATACATGAAGAAGGTGCCTATACTTCGACAGCGAATAGTCTCATGTATGCAATGCTTTGCACATGACCGAATATTAATTATGCAGTCGGGATAGTAAGTCAATTTCATTTGGATCTAGGACTAAACCACTAGATTACAGTCAAGCATATTTTCAAGTACTAGAGAAGAACTTAAGGGTATATGCTTGTGCATTTGGGTGAGGATTTAACACCTCTAGGATACACTGACTTGGATTTTCAATCTTGTCTGGATTTGAGAATATCAACTTCAGGTTTTGTGCTTACTCTAAGTAGTAGTGCCATTGTTTGGAGAAGTGTAAAGCAAGATTGCACTTCAGATTCAACGATGGAGGCCAAGTATGTGGCAACTAGTGATGCTTTGAAAGAAGCAGTGTGGCTCTGTAAGTTCCTTTCGGTTCTTGAGGTAGTTCCTGGTGTGGATAAGATGATATCGCTGTATTGTGATAACATTACAGTGATAGCTAATGCTACAAAACCAAGATTTCACAAGAAGAGTAAGCATATTCATTGGAAGTATCATGTGATAAAGATCTTCGTTGAGGGCAGGTATGCTGCTACATGTAAAATTGCATCTGAGGACAATTTAGCTAATCAATTCACGAACACATTAACTACGAGGGTTTTTGAGAGGCATGTGAAAACTATGGGGATGCAAGATATGTCATATTTACTAACATAGTGCAAATAGGAGATTGTTAGACATGTATGCCCTAAGGAGTAAAATGTAATATGTTTTTGGAGACAGTTTATCAAAAAAATTCATTTATTATTCATATACCAGATGTTATCCTCTTTACATTCATATTTATTGAATGTATGATAAGTAAACAAAAATCTGAGATTGTCGGTCTAAACCTTTAAGAATCAGTCATATGATGGACAGATTATGTAGAGGACATGATTCTTAAGCAAACGGCCTAAATCATAATATCTGTAATCAAGCAAATAAAGTTGGATGCTTTATTCATGATAAGATTGTCATGTTGTTTATATCCTTAACGGGAGATTTTTTCTTGGCCATCGGAGATTTTTTCTTAGCAATATTGGTACATTGTCATAGGTAACGACATATTAGATTAGGACATAAACTGGAATTGATTTGGATTAATAATTCTATTTGGGCAAATCAATTCACTTTAGACAATCATATGTGTTGTATCTTAATCTTGAAATTAATAATAGGCCCATTGTCTTGACTTATATCTTTTACTGTACCAAAATGTGACATCCTGATTTTATGATAGTATGCATACTAGTGCATTGGAGACTTGACTCTTGATAACGTAGACTTGTTATTCATAGATACGAAATCCATAGCTCCATTAGTGAAGTCAATGATATCTTCATATATGCATTGTCTTGCAATTGGAAGATTGGAGCGCTCAACCATTCGAATGCATAGGTGTGACTCAATGGTATATTGTCTATGGATAGTAAGTTTTTCGATGCTGAGATAATGGAACGCAAGATAAAAATAATCAGGGAGGTAAGACAGAATTTATCCTTAATCTAATCATGGATATCCTATGGGGATACGAAACATGATGATGTGTCATGGGCACTTAGTTTATTTGGAGCTTCATAATTTTATATAGTTTAAGGGTGCAGCTCTAAGCTTTTAGTAGAGTAGCATTAGAGCTGATAATTATAAAATACGTATTTAGCATATTTATTTTATAATTATCAGGAGCTTAAACTATATAGGTCCATCAAGTCTCGTTTACTAGTTATAATAAATCTTGTAATAATACGGTGTGCCTTTCCAATAAATTGATGACTTATGTTAAATTATTAGATTGCCAAAATTTGGTAGGATCTGATAATTCATGTCTGTTTATCAGTTAAATTAATTTATTGTAAATTAATTCAAGATAAACTTGATGAATTATTAGAAATATTTATTTTCCTAGAGATTATCTAGATATGACTGTTTTAATCAGATAACTTCTTTGTTGGGTTATTTGAATTGAAGCCAAGACTTTACCCAAAGAATCTTGGGTGGAAAATAAAAGATTCTCAAGGATTATATTATCACAAGTTCGGTAGGCCAATCAGTTAGTTCGGCCTGTTGATGGGGCAAGTTCAACAGGCCGATCTGTTACTTTGACTTGTAAATCTAACAATAATTTGATTAGGGTTGGCAAAATCATGTTCGTGTTAGCATGATTACAACACGATACGATTACACTGAACACAAACACGACATGATTAATAAACGTGCCTAAAACACAAACATGAACACGACACGCTCATAACACGCGTAACACTACACGACACGATTAATACGATTATTAAATGAATTATGATGGGTTGACATGATTATAACACATTTATGGCCCAAAAAAAAAAAAAATGACCTTAATTCCAAAACATAACATAGCACTCAAAGTAAATTTCGAACATTACAGACATTTGAGATTTAAAATATAAACAACATCAAAATATTCTTATCTTCAAATTAAAATGTTCCTATCTTTAAATTATTAAATATTTTAAACTGCATTTTTTCTTTAATCCAATCCTTAAAAATCAGTTTAAGAAAAAATATTTTAAAGCTTCATTGGCAAATAGCAATCCAAGTTGAACCGTGTAAGGCAAGATATAAGTCCTTATATAGAGGACTGGAGAGAAAGGTTTCGGTTTTCTTTCCAATGTGGGACTTTTGAATGTTTCAAAAACATAAAAGTAGAACCATAACATATAAAATAGAAGTTTTTATTTCACAACAAAAGCTCATCGAGCGTGGTGGACGCTAGCACGATAACATACCCTTATGTGCAGGGTTCGAATCTTTAAACCTGCAGGGTCACGAAATTTTTTTATTTTTAGTTTCAAAAGCATTCAAACTATAATAAATAAATTAAAAGCTCTCTTTTCATACAAATGATCATTCAGTGTGGTGGAGGCAAGCTTAATAATACACCCTTAGGTGTAAGGTTTGAATCTTCATCTTGCAAAATCATAATAATTTTTTATTTTAAGTTTAAATGTGCTATAAACGGGCAAATCATGCCATGTCATGTTGACACGTTTACTACACATTTAATTAAATGTGTTAAAGCATGTTAAACGTGCTAGCACGAATCCAACATGTTTATTTTTGTGTTATTTGTGCCAACCCATTTATGGCCCAATTAATATACGTGCGGTCCAAACCCATTTATATCATGTCATTTTTGCATCGTGTCTGTAACACCCACCTATTTTTATGTAATGGATCACGTTTAGTTAGTAACGATGTTAAGGAAATTTTAGTAATAATTTATGTTATATGTTATGATATATGTGTTAGACATGTATGCTCTAAGGAGTAAAAATGTAATACGTTTTTGGAGACATTTTTATCAATAAAGAATTTATTCATACCAAATATTGTCCTCTTTAAGTTCATATTTGTTGAATGTATGATAAGCAAACAGTAGTCTGAGACTGTCAGTCTAAACCTTAAGAGTTGGGCATATGATGGGATGATTATGCGGTAGACACGACTCTTAAGGTGATGGTCTAAAATATATGATCCGCAATCGAGGGAATAAAGTTGGGTGCTTTATTCATGTAAAGATTGTTATGTTGTCTATATCCCTTTTGGGAGATGGTTTGTCTTGGCCATCGGAGTTGGACTCCGTGAATAGAAACATTGGCGCGTTGTCATAGGTGACGATGTGTTGGATCGGGACATAAAGTGAATTGATTTGGATTAATAATTCTGTCTTGGCAAATCGATTCACTTTAGACAATCATTTGTATTGTATCTTAATCCTGAGATGAATAATGGGCCCGTTGTCTCGACTTGTGTCTTTTGATGTACCAATGGGTGACTCCCACATCTCTATAGTGGCATGCATGCCGGTACGTTGGAGGCACGACTCTTGGTAGCGTAGACTTGTTATTCATAGATATGGAATCCATAGCTCCTCTTTAGGAGTAATGATATCCTCTTATATGCGTTGTCCTGTAATTGAAAAACTGGAGCGCTCAACCATTTGGATACATAGGTGTAACCGAATGGTATACTATCTTTGGATGGTAAGTTTTCTAATGGTGAGACAATGGAACGTAAGATAAAAATAATCGGGAAGGTAAGACAGAACTTGTCCTTAAGCCGATTATGGATGATCATATGGGGATGCGATACACTATGATAT